>CAAKHC010017801.1:0-10416 GCA_901007825.1 Macroramphosus scolopax | reverse complement strand
GTGTCTCTCAGGTGATTATTAGAAGAAATTGAGGCACTAGTAGGTTGTTTAGTCTTTGTTCACTCCCTTTGTAAACCTCTGTTAGTTATCCTAGTTTAATTCCTTGCTTGTTTTGTGATTACACGTAAGACTCAGTTTGAGTTCTCCCTTTGTTATATTGACTTGTTTATTTCTTGATTGTTTTGTTCTTACCCGTATGGCTCTTGGTTTGAGAGTCCTCCTTTTGTTATGGTGAATTGTTTTATTTTGTAATCAGCCTTAATTGAAATAAATGACTGTATATTTAACCTCCAACACCAGGTTTTATGTTACTCCTATTCCCTAGCGAGCCGGGCGTAACAATTGGCATTGCAACATCAGCCATGACGAGACTGGCCAGTATCTGGAAAAGTAACACCATCAGCTTCTCAGTGAAGGTCAGACTTTACAAGTCACTTGTACTCTCCACCCTACTCTATGGCTGTGAGAGCTGGACACTCACAGCGGACACTGAGCGCAGGCTACAGTCCTTTGAAAGCAAGTGCTACAGAAGAATGCTACATATTTCATACAAAGACAAACGGACAAATGATTATGTTAGACAGTTAGTCACCACCCATGCTGGAGAACAGGAGCCCCTACTCTCAACAGTAAAACGTCGCAAACTGGCCCGGTATGGGCATGTCACAAGACATACCTCCCAGTCAAAGACCATACTACAGGGGACAGTGGAGGGGAAGCGGACAAGAGGCAGGCAGAGAAAGTCCTGGATGGACAACATCAAGGAATGGACTGGCTGCAGCTTCCAAACCCTGCTACGCACAGCAGAAGATCGCGAGCGCTGGAGATCCCTGACTGCCCAAGCATCCACCATGATACCCCTACGGCCCCCTAGGCCACGGGATGAGTGAGTGAGTGAGTGGTGGACAGCCATTTTCAGGTCTCTCCAGAGATGCTCAATTGGGTTTAGGTCAGGGCTCTGGCTGGGCCAGTCAAGAATGGTCACAGAGTTGTTCCGAAGCCAATCCTTTGTTATTTTAGCTGTGTGCTTAGGGTCATTGTCTTGTTGGAAGGTGAACCTTCGGCCCAGTCTGAGGTCCTGAGCACTCCGGAAGAGGTTTTCTTCCAGGATATCTCTGTACTTGGCCGCATTCATCTTTCCTTCAATTGCAACCAGTCGTCCTGTCCCCCCCATAGCATGATGCTGCCACCGCCATGTTTCACTGTTGGGATTGTATTGGGCAGGTGATGAGCAGTGCCTGTTTTTTTCCACACATACCGCTTAGAATTAACACCAAAAAGTTCAAACTTGGTCTCATCAGACCAGAGAATCTTATTTCTCATAGTCTGGGAGTCCTTCATATGTTTTTTGGCAAACTCTATGCAGGCTTTCATATTGCCACAATTCTGTCTCGGAGCTCCTTGGGCAGCTCCTTCGACCTCATGATTCTCATTTGCTGACATGCACTGTGAGCTGTCAGGTCTTATATCAACAGGTGTGTGCCTTTCCTAATCAAGTCCAATCAGTTTAATTAAACACAGCTGGACTCCAATGAAGGAGTAGAACCATCTCAAGGAGGATCAGAAGAAATGGACAGCATGTGAGTTAAATATGAGAGTCACAGCAAAGGGTCTGAATACTTCTGACCATGTGATATTTCAGTTTTTCTTTTTTAATAAATTTGCAAACATTTCTACATTCTGTTTTTTTTCTGTCAAGATGGGGTGCTGAGTTACATTAATGAGAATTCAAATGAACTTTTTGGATTTGAGCAAATGGCTGCAATGAAACAAAGAGTGAAAAGGGGTCTGAATACTTTCTGTACCCGCTGTACATGCAGCTCAGAAAATTAAAGATAAAAGTCTTCATCTGGTATTTATCACTTATCAGTCAGATAATGGTGCCAAACTGACCTCCCTTTAATCAATGAGGACTCCATTAATCACTTAGTTAATTTGTCAGTTAAAGCACTTTTGACAACAATAATACAGTATTTTCACAATTGTTACAAACCAAACAATAATTGATTGATGCTGAAAGAAATCCAGATTAATCGACAATGAAAGTAATCATTAGTTGTAGGTGGATGGAGCATGATTCCAAATGAGCTCCATTTCCTGCTTTTAATCTTATGCATAAGTAATATTAATCTAATTATATAATATATCATTTTGTACACAAGTTGTAGGGGACATTGTTTCTGGATAAAGAGCTTTTACTTTCATTACTTTGTGTACATTTTGCTGATAATGCTTACATGCTATTAATGAAGTAGCATTTACAATTCAGGGCTTTAATTTTAACAGAGTAGTTTTATAATGATGTATAAATACTTTTACTGAGTAAAATATGTGAATACTGCCTGTGCCAGTGGTCATACAACCACCACGGCTCTGACTTGAATCAAAATACAGTGAGGTAGTAGTACTGCTGTTCTCACACTGAGTTACAGGACTTAAGAATCCAAAATTTAGATTACTAATGTAGTGGGGGAAAGAAAGAAAAACTAATCATTAGTATCAAATCTTTGCTGTTCCCAGTTTGATTCAATCAGATGTCTCACCTCCTGCAGGAGGTCAGCCTGCTCAATGGCCTTCAAAACATTCTTTTTGGACGTCTCCTGAGCTTCCCCACCCAGCAAGAACTCATCCAGAATGAAGTAGGCCTTCTCAAAGTTGAAAATAATGTCCAGCTCACAAACCTGTTGAGCAGAAATGAAACAACTGATTATGAATAAATAGAATTTGGAGTCTAAGCTAAACAAGAGCCTGAGACACAACTAAGCATAGCCTGAATAAACAATACGTGGAAACTAAATGAGGCAAGGAAAGAGTACAAACGCACACTGCCAAAGTATTTATCCAGCAGCTCCACGTATCTGTGGATGATCTCCAGTGTGATGAGCTCATTGTCCTGGTCTTCTATGGCACAGCAGAAGTATAGGCTGGCATATCTGCATCAAAATGACAAGTTAACCAACTGAAAACTGCAACGTCAACCTGACGTTGCAGCCTGTAAATAAAGAGCTGACATTGTGAATTGTTCAAATTAAGACCGGATCTCCAAGTGACACTGTCTCCAAGCTCAAACAGTGCTGAGACAGCGGTTCTTTGTTAATAAGGAGTGCTTTTTACTATATTTAGGGTATTCATTTAAAAAACAGGAGCCGGATGCAGAAGGCTAAGCCTAATTCTGCCAGGGTTCTTTATCCTTGATAATCTCTAAGGCGCTCTTTCAGCATGTGATGATTGGCTAACAAAGGAGTTGGTCAGTTGATTCCCAACAGCAGGGCAGGAAGGCACAATGTAATAGGCTGTTAATTTTGAAGCGACAAGCCTACAAAACCTCAGCAAGCCTCAGAAAAGTGAGGCAACACTTCCACCGTCACTAACTCACATACAGTGCCTTGGCAACAGGAAAGCAATGGTTCATGCGTTTTCAGGCAAATGTATTACTTTTTGTAAATGTTGTGAAAATAATTTACTTCTTAATGTTGCATTTGGCAGCCTTATGACACAGTCAGACTTTTGTGGGTGTTTCAGTCAAAGGCTGATATCCAGGAGTTTTGTTCATGGCAGGAATCGTTGAAAACCTGTTCAGGGTTACATTTTCAATTAATTAATATAAAGGTAGTGTGTGGTAGGTGTGTATTAATGACTAGTCTTGGACCTTTTTCCAACCTTTGCTGAAGGTGTCCTTCACTTTTGGCACAGAATCAATATATCAACATTAAGATTCAGTGCCATTCAGTACCACATTGCAGAGAAAAAGTCAGTTTGAACAGTGCAGATCTAATATCCAGACAGTAAGAGGACTTGTTTACTGACACTAGTACACCTTCATATTAGTTATTACTATTAGAAATGTTGGGCAAGCAGGCGAATAGACTTTGACTGGACAGCAACACTTGTGCTGTGGGGACACCCTGGTTTTCCAATAGTCCGCATGCCCGTCCGTTGGCACGGCAACAAAAATATAATGAGGCAAAATTTGTTTCTTGTTTTTGTCTGAGTACAGTCACAATGTCTCGTTGATTAAACTCTCTCCTAACTTCCAAACTAAGCCATGTTCATGAAGGATGTTTAATTGTCTCTGGAAATCTGACATAACTATTAAAAATACAAGTAAATAACAGTTAATTTTGCTGGTTTGACCATTCCTTAAAGACTGTGTAGGGCGACAGATCACATTTTGACTTACATAACCCTTGCCTGCCCCATGTCAAACAATCTCTCACGGCTATCCTCATACACCGCATTTGTATAAGGAACGATACGTGCAGCTCAGACCGATATGTGAGGGCCATTCAAATCAATATCAGAGGATGAAGCAGAAGCCCTGCGATCTTAAAACAATTCATGTCAATTGGTCACTCAATTGCGAATTGCAAAATTCCTTGCTCACCCTATTAATCCAGAGTAGAATAGTTAGCATACACAGGCATTGTTAGCGACCCTTGTTTCTCCAAGTCCACCGGAGTTTGACTACTAGAGTCCATTTTGTGATTGGATCCCACCAGCCGAGAGTCAAGCAAACACGTTGACTTAATGAACCGATGAGAACATTATTACATGAATACATAGTAGTCCTTACTGCATTACCAAACTACTTAATATTCAGGGTAGCCTCTGTGGTGATTCCCGCGGCAGTAGGTGTCCACATTTGCCTTGATAACAGACACACACTCGGTGGTAAAAACAATGTAATAACAGAATGGCTCACAAACTACAATCAGGGTCAGTGCGCCCACTCCGGCAAGGTTAACCGAAACACAAGGTGGGTCATTGTTATTGATGTGGCAAGCAAATGATAGATGGAAAAACATCTATGGTAATGGTAACATTACCATAGATGTTTTTCCATGCCACCCTGGGCATTTTCCCTGGTCACCCATACCCTAATCTATCACTGAATCTAGGTGATATAAAGTATATTTAGCTAGCGAATTGCAAAATGTCATGTGGAGACAAATAAGCTGGCTCAGGTGGCTGAGACTCAAAAAGGCTGACCGAGCAGGAAGGTTTTATTTACCTTCTTGGGTGAAAACTGAAAGTAAAAATGAAAGTAAATTAATTAAAAGAAAAATCTGAGCATCACCACCATGAATTTGCAATTCTAAAAACTTTTAGATGCTTAGTATTATGTAGATAACACCCTGAATTACATATTTTGAAGGCAATTAAAGATTTGAGTTTCTGTTACAATTTCTACGTACCTCTTATATACAACCTTGAGATCTCTCCACTCCAGAAAGCTGCACATTTTGGGTTTGCGAGCCAGAACTGTCTGCACCAACTCTCTGGTGATCTTCTTTTTCTCTTTATCAGACAAAGGCACGTACCATTTCTGAAGCCTCAGCTTGCCTTGTCTACTGAATAGAAGCATGAACTGCATCTGAAATGAAGAGATGATGGAAAAAAGAGGAGACTGTGAGACACACGTGAGATGAGAGGAAGTTAAATGCAGCCGCAAAAGAGACAAAAAGCATTGAAAATAACTCATCTCTTCACTTTCTGTGTGATGCCAGATGTGTATGCTTAGAGTTAGACTGATTCTAACAAGTCAAGAAAAATTCAGGATATTATTGGATATGTGCACAAGAGTTTACCACTATGCAAGACAAATTATATTTAATGATGTCAGTTCAACTCTGAAACCAGATTTACAAGAACCGCTTCATATAATATGTAATACCAATAAGTTTGTTATATGTGTGAATGGTCTGCTACGATGTGTACATATACAGAGCGACAACAGATTGCATGCTTTCTTTTTGTTGGAACAGATTAAACAAAATGTATATTGATAACAGCCAATTCAAGACAAAGTTAATAACAGTCATACCAAAGACAAGACTTTCGTCGTGAAACCTCCACACATAACAACGTCAGTAAGTTAGCGTGAACACCGTTATTCAGCGGTTAGCATCAAGCTAACCTTAGCTTGTTTAAAATACATGGCACCAAGCTTACATGTACATTTATTTTTGAAAAGGTGAAAATATATATCTTCAAAACTACTAACCTTAGATATTGCACTGTGTTCCCGTGCAGAGATATGAACCACCCAGCACTGCCTCGTAACACTGTCAGGTAGCATCAAGTCTCTGTTTGGCCGGTGAAGCTCCGTCAACGTTGCTCATTGGCTAAGATTCAGTCATTTAGTTCCGCCCTTTCGACGTTTAACTGAGTAATGTGTATCTGGTTGGCTGATACACACATCAATCAGACTTCAGATGGTCAATGGTCCCGCCCATTCAAATGTCATCACTAGACGCATCAACGAAATGGTTAAAATGAGGCATAATTAATAGAAAAAACAGAAAGAAAAGGAGAAAGAAGAACAGAAAGTGACAAACAAAAACTGTTCTTGAGAGATAATTCACCCAATATACGTGAATTAAAATAGTTTATGGTGATTGTGCTTTTAGATATTTGTCTCTAATTAAAGCAAACGGGCCTTCAACTAGCCTGTATTCGAAGTGCCCTTTATTGCACACATGCAAGTTCAGATAAGAAATAACTTGTTACTCCACTCAGGTGATTTCAGATAGTATTGCCTCATTCTCACACAGCATTTGCAGCACTCTTGCCCTCCTGACGTAAAGTCTGTGAGGGTTCAGTTCTTAATGCTTGGACATTGATAATGGGCCAATCACTCACTTACAGACCAGTTCATCCATCCAGTTATCTGTTCAGTCCACACAGTTAATCAAGCCAGCTTAAACAATAAAGATTTATCACTTCTTTATAAAAAAATGATTGGATAGAAAAGAATATTTATACAAAACATTTTAAACACTCAAGTACAGTTTTAAAAAATTTTTTTGTAATAAAACTATATTCCCCTCCTCACAGTTTATCTTGTCACTCCCTGTGGGGACCCCAAACCCAAGGCTGGTGACCCCTAGCACAGATACACCGATCAGCTATAACATTATGACCACTGACAGGTGAAGTGAAGAACATTGATCATCTGGTTACAAGGGCACCTGTCAGTGGGAGTGGGAGATCTGTTGGAGAGTAAGTGAACACTTTGTCCTCAAAGTTGATGTTTTGGAAGCAGGAAAAAAGGACAAGAGTAAAGATGTGAGTGACTTTGACAAGGCCCAAATTTTGATGGATAGACAACTGGGTCAGAGCATCTCCAAAACTGCTGCTCTGGTGGGGTGTCCCGGTCTGCAGTACCTACCAAAAGTGGTCCAAGGAAGGAAAACCGGTGAACCGGCGACAGGGTCATGTGTGGCCAAGGCTCATTGATGCACGTGGGGAACGAAAGCTGGCAGGTGTGGTCTGATCCAACAGAAGAGCTACTGTAGCTCAAATTGTTGAAAAAGTTAATGCTGGTTCTGCCTGAAAGGTGTCAGAACATTTAGTGCATCACAGTTTATTGCGTAATGGGCTGTGTATCTGACGACCCTACAATGGGCACTGGACCATGGAGCAATGGAAAAAGGTGGTCTGGT
Organism: Macroramphosus scolopax; assembly: GCA_901007825.1. Classification (NCBI taxonomy): domain Eukaryota; kingdom Metazoa; phylum Chordata; class Actinopteri; order Syngnathiformes; family Centriscidae; genus Macroramphosus; species Macroramphosus scolopax. The sequence goes on along the minus strand of CAAKHC010017801.1, from coordinate 2,971 downwards.
CTGATGAATCATGTTTTCTTTTACATCATGTGGATGGCCGGGTGCGTATGCGTCGCTTATTTGGGGAAGACATGGCACCAGGATGTACTATCGGAAGAAGGCAAGCTGGCGGAAGCAGTGTGATGCTTTGGGCAATCTTCTGCTGGGATGCTTTGGGTTCAGCAGGATGACGTCTTGGTGCCAGACACCACAGCACACCTTCAGAGGTCTAGTGGAGTCCAGGTCAGGACTGTCTTGGCCACAAAAGGGGACCTACACAATATTAGGCAGGTGGTCATAATGTTATGGCTGATCGGTGTATATATATATATATATATATATATATATATATATATATATATATATATATATATATATATATATATATATAGTACATATGGCATCAATGCATTCAGAAAAAATTAGATTTATTTTGATGACGGTTCTGTAATTCTGATAGGCTCCACCCATCAGGATTGAAACTCTTGTTCTTGATTCATGAGGTGATGGTGATGTGTTCCCCACAGGTGCTATACAATAGATAAGGCAAAGGGAGGGTGTCTAAGTACCAATAAAGAGTGTTAGATAAAGCCATCACAGGACTGTGGATTACAGTAATCCACTCGTGTTGAGTATCACTCACACTGCATCTCGGCATTTCTTCGTTGAAGAGGAAGATGGAGGTCACTGCTCGTTCTACTGCTGTGCTTCTCCTCCTTCTATCCCACGGTGAGTCACTGTAGTGTAACACACCAGTGGGAGGGATATTATCAAACCATTATACTCTGCCTGAAATGATTGGACTCGATGAAAATGTACATGGACAGGTAACATTTTTGCAACCGTGTTAATGAAAGCACTTTGCAAAACTTTTTTTTATTAATTGAAATATCATTCAACAGTATGAAGACAGATGCAATTTGATGTCTGTACTGTCTATATTATTTGTCAATATTACAATGTTTTTATTAAAAGTGATTTATTCTGGACACATACATTATATAAGCAATTTTTACGTGTTAATGGCCTCAATGCTACTGAATTTCCTCTTTATGTTTTTTGTCAAATTTTGTTTTAATTATACATAATCTTTAACCAAACACTCCATGTATGTATTGTTGTATTACAGCTCTGATTGCTGTTCACTCACAGGAGGTAAGAACCATTAATAATCAGCCCAAGTCAGAAATGTTTGAAATGTGAATTGAATTTACTCTTTGTGCAACTCTTAAATAACACTTCACGTGTGTCCTTCAGGAGGAGGAGGAGGCTATACAGGAGGAGGAGGCTATACAGGAGGAGGAGGCTATACAGGAGGAGGAGCTGCAGGAGGAAGACCAGCAGGTCATCGAAACATGGACGCGGAACATCCAAGCATGCACCTGTGACTGTGAATCTGCTAGTTCACCCACGCTTATCCCGGCTGTCATCCCACCAGCCTCACCGCCATCACCACCGCAAGGTCAGCAACTGAACTGCATGCCAGGTGAGGTCTGACTGATTTGTAGTTCTCCGTTTACACCATGCACTAGGATATTGCATTTCTTTTACCTGCTTTGAAAAATGATGTAGTCGATAAAGTATGAGAGATTTTAAAGGCCTAAGTAAAAACAAATCAAACAAAGGTGAAATATAATATACATTGTCTTACTTATTTCCTTTTTCATGTTTGCATTATTAAATATTTTGGATGAGGATTATTTCTTTTTCTGTCTTTATTAACTAAATTCATAGTTTTTCAGTATGGCTTGAATTTCCTCGCCAATCTGAAATCAAATTGCAGCACAGAGAACTAGATGAAGAGGTCTATCTGCATCACATTGTACAGTGTACGTACAACAATGATCGTTCCCTAAACCTCACCACATGTTTTCGTGCCTGAATCTAACTATAGCATTGACACACTACAAACAGATGACTGTATTTTGTTTGGATGAACAACTCACATCTGTGGTTCACTCAGACTGGGTAGTGACAGAAGCATCGTCCATCCTCTGGTTGGAAACATGGGCAGAGCTCATCATTGACAGGAGCTGATGGCAGCTGAGAGTCAGTCAAATACAGGCTGAAATGTTAAATAGTTACTATTTTTCTTTATGGAATGGAGTAACTCAGAACAAAAGACATTTCCCTTGCAGCTATTTATGAAAATAGCTGCAAGGGATGGTGATGGTGCTTTTCTCTCACACTATGATGCCCTCTGCTGGAGGACAATGAAATATAACTCGTCTCTTCACTTCCTCAGTTGCCTTTTAGAAATATATTTTACTTTTAATTAAAACAAAGTAAATGCATCAATAAAAAAGAAATAATATGAATTACATTTCACTTTATTTGATTTTGTTTTTATACAGGCACTTTAAATCTTCCATTCATGGATACCAGAAGAGTAAATTAAAAAAAACACTTAGTCCAAAGCTGATGAGAGCTCGCTGTGTCTTAAAATACACTCAGCTTAGTGTTGGCTGTCCAGTGCTATAACATCACCTCCATAAGGACGTTGATGTCCGAACTTGAAAACAATCAGGGTTATGAAAGTTACCACTGTGAGGAAGAGGAAGAGGCCGGATATGGCGTACACCTATTGCTGTTAGGTAATCTCATTACCTGTGCAGGAATGTTATGAGTAGATTAAGGAGCCCAAAATAGGGCGCGCCCTACGTCTAATAGCAAGATACCGTGAAAATTAGCACACATTAGAAGATTCCCCGGTCACCTTCCTCTGCCTTATCGCACAGGCCTCCAAAACTCAGCAGGGAACCCAGCTGGATATATAACAGACAGGAAGGCTGCTCAGAGTTCTTCCTTTGGAGAACAACCCAATAATGCTATATCATCTGACATGCTATGTTTAATGAGGTTGCAGGAACTGTGAACATTACAGAAATTGCAAATTAGTTCTCAAGTGTAGAAACAACAAAATCAATCATCGCATGCAACTGGGAAGGAGAAAAGATTTGTCGTGTGAAAATCGTTTTGACGTGACAAGGAA
>CAAKHC010017799.1:5000-12704 GCA_901007825.1 Macroramphosus scolopax | reverse complement strand
TGCAGGAATTCTTTATTCTATGAATAATGGAGCTACGGAGAACAATTTGACAGGATGTCAAAACATGTCATTTGGAATTCACCTGAAGTTTGTCTACTGCTGAAGAAACACCAGCTCTTTCTCCTTCATCTCCACCCTGACAGAGCAGCTGAGGAAGAGGAACAGCCATCAGTTTGAACTTCTGGAGAATATGAAGTCGGTCAACACAGAACTCCAAACTGAGACAAACAAGCTGTGGCGGAGTGAAACTGCTCTACAGGGTTTCTGCACATTTCAACAAGTTCAATTATTCAAACTAACAAGAACATGACCTGAGATAACTGCACATCTTCTCCATCCGCCTACCGTAATAAGGCTTCAACATTTATACTCAACCATACATTTCAGTTCTGTCTCGTTCATATCGAAGCCCATTTCCACCACTGGGAGGAAAAAACAATCATCTGAGGAGAAACCTCTCAGAGTCATTACGTACTAAGTGATTATTTTATAATGACTTGCAGGATCTTTGTTTTTGGTTCTCAATTACAGAAGAACGTTAACCCTCCTGATCAGCCAATAAGCAGCCACTGGCCTTCTGTTGCCGGGCAATAGCCAATCACATCTCATTAAGCCTCTTCTGCTGGCCAGGATTCAGTGCACACACACACACACACACACAGATACACACACAGACACAGAGATACACACACACACAGACACAGAGATACACACACACATACACACACACACAGACACACACACAGAGATACACACACACACACACACACACACACATAGAGATACACACACACACAGATACACACACAGATACACACACAGACAGAGATACACACATACACACACAGACACACACACAGATACACAGAGATACACACACAGACACACACACACAGAGACACACACAGACACACAGGTGGACAAAAATCCTTTTCCACCTAGATTCCAGGAGTGTCCCGATGCAGACGTCCACAGGCGTCCACACAGAGATGGACAGAATGACCCCCGAGGCTGTTCAACACAAACACAGTCGGAGCTGCAGCACTCTAACAAGCTGCTGTTGTATAATTTAGCAGACATCTCTCTCTGCGTAGGAATGTGAATCAATCCTACGTCCACACACACACACACACACACACTCAACTGCTGCTTCTCTCTGACCACAAACTCAGAGTGAACGATGTTTTACAAACGGAAAAGGAAAACTTCAATTTCAAAAACCTTTTCCTTTTCTTCTTCTGTTCTTTCACACCGTGTCTGACCAATGAGCCCATCAGTAACTGGAGGCTGCATCAGTCTCTTCCAGACCCACGACTGCACAGCACATTCCCACATCAGGACAGAAAACACCAGCATGTCTGCTTCAGTTCTCATCCGTGGTGGATGGGATGTTCAGTGCAGCAGCAGGTCGTTCTACTGCTGCTGCAGGTAGTTCGAAGTTCAGCTCATAGAAAAGGTGTGAACACAAAGAAGAGCAGAATGTTGACTACAACTACTGTTCTTCTTTTCTAACTCCTCTCAACATGTTTGTGTCCTGAAGACTCTCCTCTCCTGCAGGTTCCCAGAACCACAGCTGCTCCCAGCAGATCACTGACGCAGCCCAGAATCAACAAACACAACTTCTATACTTGAGGAATGAATCCAATCATGCTGCTGGGATGACGCTTTGTTCTGATGCTTCTGCAGTATTAAGGTTATTTTTTTATGGACTCACATCAGCCATCGTGGGCATTATTGACCTGAAGTCTTACAGTAATGGATTAGAGACTCACAGCACGAGTCCACACAGGTTGTAGTTTGTTGAATGAGGTTTTTGCTTCAGAGAACTCGTTTGGTGTAAATTGTAACTCAGGGCAGTGTTCTATGTGAAACACAAACCCACATGAATAATTCTTTTAAAATGTATAAGAAGTTAAAATGATATTCCCCATCTTCCATTGGCTTCCCTCGTCTTCCCAGGCAGTATTTCTAATCTGTCCCGACATCTCCTGCATCCATAATTAATTGTCGGTTGGTGCAGGTTACAGGAGCAGCGTCAGCAGGTCGTGGTCAAGTTATTACGGTGAGAATAACATGCCCAAACGGATCGTCTGTCAAAGCCACAAACTACTTCTTAAACTGGTAGAGACAGAGTTCAGAGCAGCAGGGAGGAGGTCTGAAATAAAAGCGAACTACAGGAAGTCCAATGAGATTCAGCAGCCTGTGATGTGCTGCAACATGAGGATGTAAAGTTGTTATCAACAGAAAATAGTTAAGATAGATCAGTACGCAGACATGACGGAGGGATAATCCTAACGTCCATTTTCTTCTTCTTGAGTGGACGGAGTTTGTTCAGTTGCCATGGAAACTGACTCATGGATATTCTGCCCACACTACCTGCAGTGTCAATACCTGCAGGCAGATATTGTTTAATAATGTTATTGATCGCTGTGTGTTTGTGGGCTGACATGTTATCGGCCTGCTGGAATAAAACTGCAACACAAAAACACACACACACATCCACACACATCCACAGCAACAGCGATCAATAATCCATCCGAGGAGAGACGGAGTGGACGGACAGAAAGACAGACAGGACAAGGTACAAGTGATGCAACTGTTCTGAAATGATGAGAACAGCAGTTCATTGAGAACCTGCATTGATTGTGTTCACACACTTCAACACCAGAGAGATGATGACCTTCCCAACGGCCGTGATGGAAGAGTCCTGTGGCGATTGTTATGATCCAATGGAGCAGCTACGTTGGCAGATTGAGTCCAGAGAAGGTCAAACTAGTGAATTACACTTACTGGTTTGACCTGTAACAACAGAGTTGGATTGTAAATCACATGTAAACAATTTCACAAATACACTGTTCACACCGGATAAATAAAACCTGCTGACATTAAGCTTTTGTCCTGCGTGTGAAAAAGTACAACCTGCATTTGACACCTCCTTTGAGGATATTTTTGTTTGGTCAGGTATCATGACCATCATTAGCCTCAAACACTTAAAGTAGTAAATAGGTTGAGCCAACAATTCCCAGTTACACATATGAGAGTGTTCCTGTCGCCACCTGCAGAGGCGTTTCCTGGTTCGGTTCAGATAATGAGAGAAGACTCTTCGTTAGAGAACCACTGGGGTCTGATTGTCAGGGTTACAAACACTGCTGGCGGCTTCACGTTCAGTATAATCCTGCTAAGAGACAAACAAACCAATGCTGCAGAGACAAACACCTTGGAGGAGTTAACATTGTACTTGTTTCCCTAAAATGTCAAACCATCACTTTCCTGAGGCGCTGATAGAGGAGGTAGATGTTTCATTAGTGGGGCAACATGCCTGAATAAACTCCTCACGACCACACACACACACACACACACACACACACACAGCTGGCCTAATCAATGATTGGTAATTGGTCGTGCAGTGAGGGAGAGCGGGGGCGTCCTGAGATGAGAGTGTGTGTCTAAAGGCAGACACAATGCGGGAGGAAGGAAGGCCCTCTGGTGTGAAATGAGACAAATGAGTGTGTCGGGGGTGCTTTTCGGGTGTGTGTTTCAAAGACATGAAGACAGCAGGTTACAACTCCAGACTGTCACCTGCAGTGTTCACAGCTTTAATGTTAAATCGTCTGTTAGCCAATCAGAGACCTCCTTACTGAGGACTCAGAGCTAGTTTCTGGTGCTGTCTGTAACGGACGGGACGAAGCGTGTCTTCTGTTTATCATTTGTCTTGTTTCAAAGGAATATATCCTGCTGAGGGACAAGTTGGAGCAGTCAGGGGTGGACCACCATCCACCTGATGTGAGCACTGTCTCTTTGCTGCTGTAAAAATGTAAATTTCCCCGTCGTGGGACGAATAAAGGCTTTCTAATCTAATCTAATCTAAAACATTAAATATTTGGACGACAGCTTTTCAAGCAAACTAGATTATTTTCTTTCAATAAAACAGGGAAAACATTTTAAGTATTTATAACCTTGGTGGTGTTTTATGATGCAAGATCCTGAAACAAATAATCAGATATAAACACCTGCCTGATGTTAACAGAGAATTCTATATTTGAAAGTTTTCTTTTTGGATTTTAGTTTGAAACTGAACTGACGACACTTAATGATGTCAGCAGGTTAATGTTTATTCTGACTATCATACATACAACATGTTCAATTCTTTTGTCTAATTCCAGGTCTGGATTAGATTTAAATCATGTCGGACAGTCGTGTTGAAGTTTTGGATGACTAGTGTTCACTGGTGGAAGCTTCATTAAAGAAAACCATTCAGCCGACAGAAGACAAACTAATGATTGAAACAAACAGTGCTACGTCAACTTGTTGCCAAACATGAACATTATCTGACTTCCTCAGCCGCTTTCCGGCATCTGTCACATGAATGTACATATAGAAGTCGTTTACTGGCCCCCGCATTATGACTGATCCTGGATTCTGTAGGACAGTCTCCTAAACGATCTGCTGTGAAAAAGTCAGCTGAAATGTTCACTAGAAGAATCTGTGACTAACGGACTGAAGGATGAAACTAATCCTTTCTAAAACAGATCTGTTACTTGATGGATTCTGTGCAGTCAAATGAATCAACCCGGAGGAACAGAAGGACTCAACAGTTGTGTTTGTGTCATCTGTATGGGCCTGCTGTGGCCGGCATGAGGGGTTTGATCTGTGGCCTGTGTCCGTCCGCTGGCTGCAATGAGCCGTTTCATTGGGTTTAATAAAGCGGAGCGTGCCAATAACTGTCATCTGAGCTGTGAAGCCAAACCGCCCCACGTGCTCCAGATTGGAGAATGAACCCACCGCCACAGACAGCAAGGGTCCCTCTGACCATACGGAGTCTATTATGTTCCTGTATGTCAAGCAGCCATCTTTCTGCCGCCTTGGTGCCTTGCTGTGGCATTTGTAAAGGCTTTGCCTGGCACACGGCGGTCGGACACGCTGCTAAATCCCACTAGAGCCCCTCCAAAGGACACAAGGCTGCCAGTTACTGTCAGTCATCATTGGGCTTCAACCTCAGGGAGCCACAACGCTTTTAATTAACCTTAAAAACAAGAATCAGTGACGAGCTGCTTTAACACACAAGCAAAATATCTTGAGGAAGACAAGGAGGAAAGAGTACTAAGACACATCTATTATGGGATGAAATCTGAACTTTATGTGTCAAATTTCCAAACTACATTTAAAGCGAGCTGAATTATGTGTGATGAACATTTGCAGCATGTAAAGAAATCCTTTTCAAACATGTATCAAATACAAAATTAAAGTGTGTCTGATATGAATGTTTGCAGGGAAAAAATGTTTTTTTTAACATTGAAACATTTTCTTCATTGATCGCCCCTGCCCCTCACCAAACATCATATGACTACGTCACCATGTTGTAAAAAGCTTGATTCTCAACAAATGTGTTGTCTGACATTACACAATGATGCCTGTAGTCTTTGTACTCTAATTGACCATTCAGGCTTCTACTTCAGTCCCCTCTCATTGTTCATGCACTTCAAGTTTACACATCACGCATATGTTTGCTGAATATTGGATCAGGAAGCTTCCAAAACATTTATTAAGTCACAAATCAACCTCGCAGGCTCCACCTCTACACATCTGATTTCAAATGATTAGCAAAGAAACTTGATCAATGATTGTGAAGCTGTACACATCCATCATCCAGACCTGGATAAACACAGTGTAGGTGTCACCACCTGAAGTGCACCTTCTGTACCGTTTACACCTAAAAATGTAGATTTACTATGATTTTAGAAACCATATCATTTCCCATCACAGGTGGCCTGCATGAGGTCGACATGCAGAACCATTACACAGTAATAATCATCACACCCAAGTTCCTTATATAGGACCAAGAATGACTGTAACTATAGCAACCGTTTCAGTTGAATGATCCTGGAGCACCAGGTGAGGCGATGTCACAGGTAAAGCCAGGGAATAGCACAATGAGACAATAGCTCAGAATTCGTAGGATATTATAAATTCATTTTGTTGTGCTACTGTTTTACAGAACAAAAAAGAAAGATAGAAAAACACCAAAACATGTAGATGCTATAAAACAGGAACAAGAGAGGAATTAAATGTTGGATGAATCCTTAAATTAAAGTAGTTAAAGAGAGAGAGAGAGAGAGAGAGAGAGAGAGACGGTCAGTTCCTTAGCTTGTCTCAACAGAAACGTTCACTAGATACTATTCAAGCAACACAGAAACATTCAAGTCACAAACTTTTCGGCTCTAACTTACCTGTCATCTCCTTCTGTCTGACCCCGCCCTCTTGAACCTGGTTCCCGCCTAAATTGTTTCTTATATGCTCCGTCTCACTGAATGCTAAAGCTAATGCTATAGCTAGCTCAAACGTTAGCTCCGCTGCTCTTGCCTCCTCGGTCAGCCCGCAACGTGTCACCGTGTCCGTCTTTGCTTCTCTTCCAATGACAAATAATTGCGTTTTCGGGTTCATTTTGAATTGTGGCTACTTAACGTGGTTCTTATTCCTCTTTAGGCTTAATTTAAGTGTCCAATTTAAGTGTCTGAAAAATGGGCTCTTCCATGTAGACGTGGGAGGGTAAGGCCCGCCTTTTTCTCTGTTCAGGCTATATATACATATAATATTGTATCAACAGATAATTTTCTTCCTGGTTACGTCTCTTCTAGTAAACTATATAGAGAACATATAAAGACATTGCCTAGATGTTATCTTAATCATTTGGTGTCCCCCAGCACAGCAAATGAGATGGTACCCTCCAGGGCTCTGGTGCCCGCCAGCACTCCCCTGATGCCAAATATGGACAATCCGGCCAAATCACCAACACAAAGAACACATTTTTGGACTGGAGGGGGGCGTGAAAAGAAAATAAAGGATTTTTAAAAGCACTTTCCTCAGACTGAAGTGCTGATTATCGTTACTTCCACAAATGGCGAATAGATGACATTAACTTTGTCCAACAGTCCTTTGCGGCTACAGATGAAGTGACTCGGTTTGCATCTATGGTGTCCTGTGTGGTCTAAACGCTTGTTCCGGGCAGCGCGAAAACACGAAACAAAATCAATGCTCAGAGGGGCTCCTTGTGTTAGCTGCGGCCCCGACGAATGGGAGCTTGTACACCTACAAACATATTTTAAAGTGATTTAAAGATTTTATTTTGAATTAAGACCTAACACTGCAACATACAAGCCTGTTAAAGTGCCTCAGGAGATTCTAAAGTAAAAAGGTAATTATGTCATAACAACAGCCACAAACGCCTCAAATTCTCAAGTTTAAAAATAAATTTCCAAAGAAAGAAGCACTGCTGTTCATCACACACACCAACAGTCTCTTCTTCTGCTGAACTCAACTTGTTTCTATTTGATGGACTTTAATAAATGTAAGTGAATTGTGAGTTTACACCTGTAAAACTGTTTTTATATTAATCGACTCAATGGACTCAAAACCTGCGTTGAACAAACTGAAGACCCCTTTGTTTCCTTTACGGAACATTTAACGGTTTTAACATTCATGATACATTTTATTTGCATTATTTGTGTCTCTATAAACATTTTAAACAAGTGCCACTTAATAGACAAACATGCATATTTGTCATGGTTGCGGAGGGTTTGTGTTTGACCTGAGCTGTGTGGAGGTGATGATCATTTAGTGCAGCACCTCTCTGATCTCACTCTTCCTCCTTGGCCGTGCTGCTCTTCTGCTTGGTCGCCTGCATGCGTCCAACACAGCAGCTCACTG
>CAAKHC010017798.1:0-19776 GCA_901007825.1 Macroramphosus scolopax | reverse complement strand
GTCCTGCACATGTGTGAGTGTGTGTGAAACGCTGCTTAATGATCCCGGTCTTCTCCACCTCGGCCGGCGTGCGTGTCGCCTTCACATGCAAACATCCAACAATATGTCTTTCTATTAAAAGATGAGGAGAATAATTTGGCCGGAACAAACCGGAAAGCTGTCAGACTTGAAACACTCGCACCCACACACATTTTTTTTTTTCCTCCTCATGACCGCTGGCAAGAAATGTTATCTTATAGCCGACTATTAATGCAGTCATATGAAAGGAAACTCTTGGCAGCACCAGATTAAATTTTAATAATCCCAACTAGAAAGCGGAGCAGTGAGCATTTGATTTAAATGCCACATCCAACAGTGGCCAGTGACTCCGGGGATTTAAACACTCCTTATCAAATATGAATAATAGTTTGCTGTCATTAGGCCACATGTATGATTTAGATGGATGTGCTATTAAACAGAAGCTTTAATGAAGTGACTTTCTACTCCGCGAAAGGTTCCGGCAATAAAATAAAAGATCCATTTCTTTTCCTTTTATTGCAATTAATTATGTAGTTTCTTCCCTCGAGGATCAAATAAGGTTTTAGTGGATAATTAAGACAATGAGACGTCCTCGGAGTCTGGGTCAGATCAGATCCACCGCAGGGGGGGGAGGGAGGGAGAGAGAGAGAGAGAGAGAGAGAGAGAGAGAGAGAGAGAGAGAGAGAGAGAGAGAGAGACACAATGTGTTTATTTCAGTTTGTGAGGTACACACCTTTTTATTTCAACTTATTGTGCAAAAACAAAAATATAATTCATTTATTTATATATTTATTTGTATTTATGTATTCATACATTTATTTATTTATGTCATAAATTATATTTTTGTTCCTTTTTTGTCTTTGATTTTATTAGTTTATTTGATGCCTGACACCGCTGCCTTTCTCTTTTATTGTTTGTCATATCAAATATTATCAATAACCCTTATAACAATTAGAGAAAGAGACACTTGTAGTATTCAGTCACACTCATCAGCCTGCAGCTGCATGAAGGTTGAAGCCGTACAAACACACTTTGTCACACAGAAGCTTTTTTCTTTAGCTTGTTTATGTGGGAAACATTTTATACCTTTAAGCATAATTAAGTAAAAAGTGCTGCAATCCCCAAATGTTTTAGGATGACTATCACTGCTCCTAAAGGAAGTCTGGGAGCAGCTTTATGATAAGAGGTGCAAAGAACTAATAAAAAAAGAGTGATTTATTATTTACAGTTGAAGTGATTAATAAAGTCGGACTGAATTTAAATGAATAATTAAAGGGGGGCTTCACCAGTTTTTACACATCAAAGTCTGAGCGGCTGCAGAGGAGCTGAACCGTCTGATAAATTACCCAGAAAAGTGATGTCATTTGAAGTAACGTCGGTTAGAGCTAAAAGCTACAAGTTTATATATGAAAGAAAAATCTGTGGGAGTTACCGGAGTGAACGTGCGGCCGCTCCTCAGCTCTGCTCAGATTAGCGTCTCGTTAGCTGCTGTGCAACACGAGAAACTTTCCCCCCGTTCGGTTTCCTCTTCACCTCGTGTGGACTCGAGTTCCTCGAGGTTTTCACAAGGAAGTTTTGGCTTCACGCCTTTCAGAAATAAAATACTTTTCAGATATGTTTAATGTCCATATAGCGGGAACCCAATGTAAATCTCATCCCAGCAGATAAAACGAAATGCATAACTTCAAGTGCCACAATACGGGGGGCTCATTTCACGGACGTGGATTAGGAGTAATCCCCAACCGGAGCGTGGCTTTAAAAAATTAAAATCTCTATTGAAATCACAACACTTAATCCGTGTGTAACCTCAGACTTCACCCTGAGTGGCTTTGAACATGTTTCCCCTGCAGATTAGTCTCCTTGCAGCAGGTCGGGTCTGTTGTCGGGCGGGTCGGTGAACGCCGGACACGGTCGGGTCTGCAACCGCCTCGTAGTCAAACTGAATCCTGCACTAATAAACGCTTCTTCTTTATTTTAAATGACACATTAAAGGTTGCATGCATGCACATACAGCCAGTTATGTCTTCACAGAGCGTCAACAAAGTTCCAGGCAGCGGTTGTTGTCCATCCTTGAAAATCGGTGCGTTAAGTGTGAAGTGTGGTTGTAATAAGGTTTGTAGCATCAAAGTGTGTTTGTGGATGAAAAGAGTCCGTGAATAATGTTTCCTATTGTGGAGGGTTCAGATATGTTAACGATGTCGTTTGGTTCTACTGAGTCGACTGTGATATGTGGAAGCACACAAAAGGATTATTGCTTTATCAGCCTGACCGGACCGGCTGCCTGCGACTTCTGTGTCTCTGAATCAATTCAGTTCTTCTCTATTTCACAGTGTCTTTGCTTTATGTTTGATTTTTATCAGATGAATCCTCACCGAGTGCGTCTACGATCTCTCGTCTCAGTGCAGCTCTACTAGATTCGGATTCGCTATGTGATTGCATGAAGAATTAGAGCAACAGCACCTGCAACATGTAAGTTAGGTGCACGTTGTCATTTCAGCAGGTGTGAAGTTACTGTTGGTTAACTGGAGTCAAAGACACGTCCGCACATGAGGCACAACCGAGCGGTTACTCCAACACATCCTCATCCCAGGACACTCCCGTTATAAGGAGAGAGTCAGCGTTCCCTGATGTGACGTCACCGGGAGTCTCGTCATCGCTTGTGATAAACTGATCAGAAAAGTCCCCGACGACTTCCTACGATGAGTCTGCCTGGACCGAAGGAAACCGTGTGAAGCACCTCCTCATCAGGTCAGAAGAAACACTTTATATTTCAGCAGCCGAGTGGTTAACTGCATCTGTCAGGAACATGAGACTGAGGGGAAGTTGAGCGCTTGATGTCGGACTAACACGGAAGCCGAGGAACTCGGTTGGAGACGATGAAAGGGAATGCTTTAATAGCTGATGGTGCTAACTCGCTGTAATTGACCCTTTATGGCAGGCAGCGCCGCGTAAGAGGATAATCCCCCGTTAATTGTGGCCGCTAACTTTTTCTGGGATGATATGTGGAGGCAGAACTTAGTGAAAGGTGGTGCGTCCGTTGGTGCAGTAAGAACACCCACATTGAGTTTTTGCACGCGTGCGAGTCGTCCGTATGAGCCGGTGTGAAGCTTGTGAACAAACAATATCGCAGTCGCGGGCGACACATTAAAAGAAAGTCACACCAGGAAGACGAGCAGTGAGAGAATCCGTGCATTCGCTCAGATCTGGTTGAATCTGGAGGTTCTAACAGAAGCAGCGTTCATGCAGACTGCAGCACTTTGCTTTTACTTTCATTCAGTCTCCTCGTTTCCATCAACATTTCAGACCCCCCCAAAGAAAAGGGGTCATCCTGCAGAAAGGAATGGACGCCGGAGTGCTATTATCTATTTGAAAACCCAATTACACAATCAGAGCGACCTGCAGCCGACTTCAACAAAGAAATTAGCTATTACATGTTCTGCGAAGAGGAAGAGACAACATGGAAGTGCTCTGCAGAGAGTCTTATTTTCAAAACTAATTTTCAGACCAGTTTCTTGGATACCAAAGACACTCAGCAGACGATTCATCGGGTTCACTGTTACAATGGAACGTGGTACATGAAGAGATCACGGGTGTGTTGACGTCCACGCTGAGACCTTCCCCTTCCAGGCAGCCGACATCTGCTCCTGCAGGCGTGACATACGAGCTCATCAGCTCCGGACACGCCGTCTATAGAGAACATGACATGGAATTACACCGTCGGCTAATTGATTTATACATTAAAAAAAAGGTAAATCAGTTTCAAAACAAAACAGTCAACGTAACTGACTCTCGTTAACACCCCGTTTCATAAATGACAAATTAAAGATTTTATGCAAACGCAAATGTCAACTCCACCTTGAGTTGAAAACCCATTTTAAGAGCCCCTCACCTCATTATTGGGAAAAAAACGTGACAAAAATGGGACAACTATAAATTAGTCAACTCATTAACGGATGAAAACAGTTAATCACATGAGCGACGGTCGCTGTGTGTTCGTGGTCGTCGTGGGAATTCTGCATCGGTTATGAGCGATTACTCATCCAGCGTTCAGTAAGGCAATAAACCGGCTTTGTGTTGATCCAAGATTAATTTTCATAAATATTTGATCAAGTCGAGGGAATCTCACACTGGGGAGACGTAGAAGTTCTGGAGATTCATCACCGAGTGTGTAAGAGTCGGCGAGTGCAGGTTGGATCTGTGACGCAGGTTTTCATGGAAGCTCGACTTTGCTTACAGCTGCGATTGCTTTTTTCTAAGAAATGATTTCTCAGAAACGCTCCCACATAACGCTTCAGGAAACTTATAATTCAGTCCACCTCCGCAGACTTTGACCCGGCGCGAGACGTCTTACATTGTTTTAAAAAGGCAAGATCCCATTTAGCAAATCACAGTTTCAAAAGTCCAAAAAAGAAGACGGGAAGGATTAAACTAATGGTGTCTATGTCAAAGGAGGCTAATTAACCCGTCTGGAGGATTTCCTCAACCGCTCCTGAGTATCGCCGGGCGTTTTATATCCAATCTAATGGCTTCAAGACAAAACGAGGAGATGTGAGTCTGTCCAAACAACAGTTAGATATGAAGACAGCGACTGTTGAACTGGAAGGTGAATGGATGGATGGATGGATGGATGGATGGATGGATGGATGGATGGATGGATGGATGGATGGATGGATGGATGGATGGATGGATGGATGGATGGATGGATGGATGGATGGATGGATGGATGGATGGATGGATGGATGGATGAAGGGATGGATGTTGATGGTCGTCCAGCTGCTAACCCCTGGTGTTAAATGGTCTTCGGAGCAGGTGAGAATATTAAAACCTCAAACCTGTAAGAACTCTTCCTTGCAGATCGTAGGCAGGAATTAAGCTTTTCTACCCCACAGAAGGAGGAAGACACGTGTGAGTGAGCAACGCTGCAATCAGCGGAGGTTAGCCAGATTTCTCTGCCTTCAGGCGTATTGATACTTTTTTGCATTTGCAGAGACAACAGGGACGGAGAGGAAGCACACAGCTCAGAGCGCCGGGTGCAGACGGAGTAAGTGCTCTGTTCATAAAGGGACAGTTTGAGGCCTTTAACCAACAAAGGTCTCCTCTTGAGGCCTGACGCTCACACTGACGCTTCAGCAACACGCTAATGATAAAGCATGAGCTTAATTTCCCTTCAGGAGAGATTGCATCCAGCTCAATACGCCCCCCCGGAGGAGCAACATAAAGGAGGGCGTTGTATTGGTGGAAGTGTCAAGTAGGGCGAAGGAATATTTGTGAATGAAAGCAGTTTGCAGGTTCATGATCCTGTGAGTTTGTCAGCGAGAGTCTCCGTCGGTTCGAGACTGTTGTGGGACTTCTGCATCGGTTGTGTGCAGCAATAAGCTGCTCCGTGTTAATCCAAGATTAATTGTAATGAATATTAGATCAAGGAGGGGGGATCTCATACTGGGGAGATGTAAAACACCGAGCGGCGGAGGCTGGGTCTGTGAAGCTGCGTCTCTTTGTGGGTTCTTCGCCCGGTAGCTCCAGACGCTTTGATTACAGTCGCGTTTGCTCGTCGTTCAGATGAAGTGGCCTTTTTAAATTTTCCGCTCGTAAAACAACACAATATCGATCCCGACAAATCGTGACAGACAAATCGATTTAGGCATCCGAAAAAAAGGATGGCTGTGGATCAGACAGAAATTAGAGGAGAGGAAGGAAAGGACTGGAAAAGGATGAGCGAGGGAAGAAAAAAAGAGAAGGACGGTCTATGACACCACGATGTGATTTATCCGGCAGAACACTCACAGCCTCTCGCGTGAGATTAGCACATAATTGGTTTTAAATCAAGAGGAAGACCCTGCTGCCCAACACGGGACGGGATCAATCATGGTAATCAATGACAAAATGGGAGATAATGCCTCCCAAATGACATATCTGAGGCGTGGGGGGGTCTGGAGGGCCGACCTCCATGACCCCGGATGCTGAGGGGTGTTTACTGTGGCGCAGCTTAATTATGTGACATACTGAAGTGGATATTTGTTGCATTCCCATGAGCACTGTGATTCTTTATGCATGCAGAAGGACAGTTTGTTAGCACAAGAAAAATCCATCCTGTCGCTGAACCTCTCATCCTGTTGCAGGGTTTCGGGGTCACGGAGCCGCTGTCATCGGGGGAGGGGCGGGGTCACCCCGGACTGGTTGTCAGTCAATCAGAGGGCTGACACACAAACATTCACACTCACAGTCACACTTGTGGACAATTTAGGGTCTTCGGTTAACCTTAACACCTGTTTTTGGTGTGTGAGAGGAAATCGGAGCACCCGGAGGAAACCTACAATATATATCAAATATGGAAGCTTTTAAAGTGACATCATTTTTGGCGAACGCTGAACAAGTTCATGATGGCCAGCTGTGAATTAAGGTGACTTTAATTTTGTCTTTGAAATGGGTCAGAAAAACAACTTCGGGTCTTAGATCACCGCACGGAAAGAAAAAAAAAATCGGAAGCATCCAGGTGTCTAATTTCATCTGTCCTTGTTCTGTCAGTGGCCCCAGCAGAGTTACTGGTCACCACGTCCTGTCCTAATTACTTGGCTAGCAGGGAGGACCACAGGCACAGACCCACTGGGACTCTACCAGGTCAAAAATCATCAGCACTCACTGGTCCTATACATGCAGCTGTGCAACAACTGGAAGACATACGGGGGTCCGGGTAAGTGCATCCATAGGCGGGCAGAACATCAGCACACAGACTCACGCAGGCATGCCAGCCCATATGTCAGAGGGACAGTATATCCTTCCAGGTCATTAGCCCCTGACTGTCAGGGCGAGCTGGGGAAGTGGAGGTGGCGTCTCGTCTCCGGCTCTGACAGATGTGCTGCTGACGGTGCAGATGGACGGAGAGGCGTCTCACATGCTGGCTTTGCATTAAGGGCGTCTCAGCCGCCGTGATGAACTCCCCCGACAACCAGGTCCTTAAATTGTCGTTTTATATGTTTTGAAAAATGGGCGTCTGGCCTCCGCGTCCTGGTGGAAAAGCATCTACAATCATCTGTGTTTGTCGTCGGTAACAAAGTCAAACAGTCTCCCTGAAGTCGGCTCGCTCCCGGTGCAGGACAGTGAAGGAAATGAGGAGGAGGCTGCATGGGGAAAACGGTTCTCGGCTACTGGTGGAGGGAATTTGGCAAGTCGTGCGCTGGGCTTCATGCTGCTGCCTCCGCTCTGGAGATAAGTTGGCTGGCGTGAGAGGAAGGACGGCCAAATCCCCCGAACCAAGAACAAATAAGTCCAGCTAACTGCGCTACGCTGCAAGAAGTGCCCAAAAATATATCATCCATCTTTTTATTTCGTTCATTTGACACCTACTTCCACATTTTTTTTTAGCTTTAAACATCCTCAAAACCTCATGGAAATGTACCAATAGTCACTGTGAGTCTTAGCGCCCCCTACAGGCAGCGGTAAGATGTAGCAGTTGGTTGACCTGATTGACCCCTGACCTTCTCAGTGTTCTTACAGTTCTGCTGCTCTCAGTAAAGAACATTTATGTGATCTGATTATTTACTTTAATATGCTAAATATTCATTACATAATATCCCGGTTTGAACTGAACAGATGGGAGTGGAAGCGACTCATTTCTGGATTCTTTAACTTTCATAACACTTTTTTTCACTTTAGCTTGAGGAGAAACAACACCTCTCTTTCAATTTCACGTCATCTAATGTGAACAGTTGCGAGTGCCTCCTGTTATGCTCTAAGAGTCAGAATGCGACGGTACTTAGCGTCCTCATTTCACCTTCAGCAGCATTTTAATTCGGGTAAATATCATTTGAGACATCACAGGTTTACATCAACTCCACAACCTGCGACAGTTTTCCGTCGATCCCGAGGACGCAAATATAAAGGTGTAACAGAGCGACACCTTCTTCGCCGTCTGCGGTGCGACACCTCGTGACTGATTCCATGCACACAAACTTTACGCACAAAGAGCAAAAGGTGACTTTCCACCGACTCCGACTCCCTCGTCTCACACTCACTTTGCAGTCGTACACGAACCGGTGAGGCGCGTCTTCCTCGCCAGGCTTTTGTCGGGTCTAATTAAAGAGCGAGCTGCTAAGATTGGATTGACAAATGAGGGGAAGGGTGTTTAATTAATATTTGGAAACAGCTACACGCCTCGGCAGAGCCACGAGACGAGGCGTCGTTCTGCTGGATGAACACTAGAGGGAGCAAGAAGCACGTGAGGAGAAACATTCCTCCAACTTGAGGCTTTACAAGGAGCTTTTTTTATCTTATTATAGTGAAACCTGCGATGAGAAATCGGTAATTCCGTAACACACAGGACTCATAGACCCGTACTACAAACTACAACAACAACTGACACTTCAAAGTTTCTCGTGCGACAACCGTCTTGCGCGCGGCGCGTTTGGCAGCCCCGCCAGGAGGCCCCGAGTCGCTCCATCCTCCTGTATAGCTTTATTTGTTTTGTCATGAAAGCAAATTTTTGAAAATTGACACTTGCCGTAACGAGCATCTGTTTTCGCCATCTGTGGGTTATGCAAATTATGCTAATGAATATTCAGACAGGGACTCAGTTTAGAGGCGCAGGTCCTCCGGCTCGCTTACAGTTGGTGGGGAGAATCATGTGGACCGGCGGGGAAGGGGGGAGAGTAAATCTTTGCACCCTTTTGCTTTCTGCCTCCCCATCCCTTTTTTTTTTCCACTTTAATTGGCATATGCTAAATGAAAGCTCGGCTAATTTGGAACAATTTATGAGCTGACAGACGGGTCTGCTTTGTTTATTCACTCCCAGCGACATCTGATCTACCTGAAACTTTCCCTGCTTCCTCCCCCATCACCTGTTCATCCCCTGTACTCCCCGACCCTCCTCTTCATCCCTCCTCAGCTTCCTCTGTTGTTCTGGTGTGTCCCTTCTCTTTCTTCTACCCCCTCCGTGCATTCCAATGTTTCCTCTTTTCTCCCTCAACAGCGAGGCTATGAATAATTCACCGGCATCGCAGGATGATAATGCGAAATTAGAGGTGCGACCGGCGGCGTGCGCGTGTTAGATTACTTCCTTCATCTCGGCCGCGAGGCGACTGTAAGTTGCTTCTTTTATCCGTATGAATTATGTCAATAAAAGTGACACTTCTGTTTAAAGCCGCGACGTGAAGACGAGTGACGGCCGATTTAGTCGTCTCGGGATGACGGAGTAATGATTAACCTTCTGGTGTGTCAACATTATCGCTGCCTGACATTAGAGGCATCAGTCAGTGGTGGGTTTTTCGGGAGGGGAGAAGTTTCCGTCTTCTGGTGGCAGATTCAGGGTTTCATTACACGTCAGATCTACTGATGACGTGCGACTTCACACTCGACTGTCTGTGTGTTGGACACAAGTCCTGTGATTAGACGTGGACCTCTGAGAGAGTTCCCAGAACAGACACACACCACCAAACTAACCTCTAATTGCTTAAAGTTTTTCTTCTGATTGAAGACGTCCTGACTTATGAGCACAATAGTTGTATTCTAACGCTGTGGTTGAACTCAGGGAAGGATCGTGGTTGCTCGGATCGCCTCTCAATGACGAGCAGAGACTCACAGTGCAGTTCACCTTCACCGTGGACAATTACAGAGTTTCTTCCATTCTTCACCTTGCAGCATTTCATATATATTTCTTCTTTATAAAATCAATAGCGAAGGAACCTCATAAAGCTCCTGAACCATAACTGCTTCATCAAAGTGAGAGAACACGGCTGCAGGCCGGGACCCCGAACCCACCTCGGACTCTCTGCTGGTTCAGTCCGACTGGTCGTTGTGTGTCCTGCAGTCATGAAGCAGCACTGAACCTGCTAATGTCTTTTATATGCATACAAAGAGTTTGACGTGGACGTTAAGAGCACCGACCTCTACCTATCAAGTCCTTTTTTATATCGACCTCCTTCAGATCTTCCCGTCTTTGTCTCTCTCTCTCCTTCAAACGCCTTTATTCTCATGTGCCGTCACTTTGACTTGCTTTGCTGGTCCCTTTGTACCCGGGACATGCCGTTAATCGAAGCAGCGGGCGTGAAACATTCTGTTTAATTGTGCATGCGAGTCCATCACTCTGCCCCCGTTCCAAAAACTGACAAGAGGAATCTATTTCTGTTTGATTTCCAATTGCAGATACGTCTCTGTTTAACGGCTCCTCGACGCTGCTGTGAAAAGGTTTTGTTAAATTGTGCGTTGAGGTCCCGTCTTCGTCCTGCGTGTCCCCGGAGGTGACAGGGGGATGTATCTCCATCTCTCCTCAGTCTCCGAACAGGTCCGTCCGTTGGCTTCTCTCGAGTGCTGCTGCTGCTGGCGAGCTCGCTCACGCTCCTCCGGGGCTTCATTTAACTAAGTTACAGTCTAAGCTGAGCAAATCCATCCAGCTGGAAGCGAACGGCGGCGCAGGCAGCTGTTCGCTGCAAACGGCCCTCCATCCTGCAGAGCCCCGAGAGCGGCGGCAGCGCTGACAGCGGAGCTGACCGGAGGCCACTGGAACGCTGGAACACATCCTGAGTCTCCTTTAGTGGCTCCAGAAGAAAGAAAGTAAAGGAAAGACACGGAAACTTTAACATCTAACGAGCACAAAAGACGGTTCTGGGTTCCGGAGTTATTGTAGAATCTAAAGTTCCTCTCACGTGATGTCAGCCGGTTCCGGCTCCTCACGATCCTCAGCAGGACGAGCAGTATAGAGTCTGTTTATGTGTTGAATGTTATGATCATTGCATCTCAATTTGACACCGATCATGCAAATAAGGAAGAAACACGACATGCATCATGCAGCTGCGGCGTCCTTCGTCGCTGCTATAAACCCTCCTCTATCAGATTATGCAGAACCTCTCTGAGAACACGTTTTTCTACTTGTACAAAATGACTAAATCTCACATCGGATGTCGTTTCAGATTCACACACACACACACAGCCGATTGTCTCACTTTCTGTGTTTTCCCTCACATTACTGTCATCAACAGCCGTTTGGATTCTGACCCTCGTGATTTCTACATCTCTGCCGCTCGCCGGAGTGCCGGCGGTAATTTCACACAACAGCCACTCGCTCGTCTGAAACACTTTGCTATATGAAGTGATCCTCCGCTTTAAATGGATCACAAACACCGCTGCATATTCACCGGCGTACCTGTAAACGGACGCCCGCTGATGTGTGTAAGAGATTCTCTTGACGTGTTCGCATCAATCAGATCCTCCGCGTACCTTCGATCAAATAAACTCCCCCTTTCTTCCTGTGTGAAGCCACAAAGAGGTCAAACAAAGGCTCCCCAGCTGTCTCAGGGTGATGACATCATACAGAAGCAGGTGAGACAGAGACATCTGTCAGGATGCGAGGCTTTGGCTTCGGGGTAGGAACACACACACACACACACACATCCTCAGTCGTTGAGCCCTCCGGTGATGGAGGGAGCTGCGTTCTGCTGCCCCGTCTCACAGCCGGAGCTTCATTCACTCTGGCACTCGGTCACATGCACACATATTTACTCTGCTTTCCATCCCTCACATTCTCACATCCACTCTGGGTCCTCGAGGGGGGGAAGCAGCTCCTGAACGACGCCCGTAACGACCCCTGGATGAGCCTCTCAGGCTTCCGTATCTACCTCCGTCCCATAAAATCTGTGGGCAGCGTTGGAGGAGAGCCGGGAGTCACCGCAGGGCTGCTGGTGGCACTGAAGGAAGAAACCCGGCGGTGATCACGGTCACAAACATGGCAGCACATGGCAGCGATGTACCTCATCACAGCCGGAGTCACGAAGCTGCACATGCATCCATCATTCAAAGCTCCGTCTCTTACATGTGCTGCAATACTGCACTGCAGAGATGGTTGGTTAGGAGTCGCAGCCCTCTGGTACGGCCACGGCTCACGCATGCTACAATGAGGGATTATTAGACATCACAGTCTCGTTAGCATCCTTAAACCTGAGCTCAATAACTGTTTGGTTTCATTATCCTCTGTTCACATTGTTTGGCTGTTCTGACCCATTTTATCTGCTAACAGGAGAAACTGATTTCATTTTTTATCAATCAATAAAAAAAAAGTCTCTCGATGTTTCTCAAACTAGGCCACAGATTCTCTGTTCTGTCGGGGGGAGTCAGTCAGCTGCAAGTGTCCCGTTAAATAGATATTAAATATCTTACTGAGCTGCAGGAAGACAAACGGATACGAGATGATCTCCGTCAGACGCTGGAAGCTGACGAATCGTTGACATTCAGTCTGAAATCTCGTGTGTCAATCGACGTTCCAGCCGTTTGAAATGACTTCACCTTGTAAGGAACAACAGAGACATTAAATACACTTGTGTCCATCTGATTCAAACCCAAAACATATTAATATATTAATTATTCATGTGTCGTCTGTCTGTCTGTCAGAGCTCATCAGAAATCTAAGAAAGCATGATTCTTCTATTAAGTGTTTATTATTCATTATATTAAATCTTTTAAGCTCCATAAATATAGACGAGGAGGCTCCTGTGACGCTGCTGTCAAACGATGCAAAACATTCAAATATACAGAATAAAATAAACCATCTTTGAATGTATCTTAAAGCTGCTTGTTTTTCTGGTTCAGGTTTCTTCCTCTCTGGTGTCGAATGACGTCGCTTTAAAGATTTAAGATGCTTAAAGAAACAATCTGTGACAAATTGTCTGACTACATTAGATGATCAGCTGTAGATCGGGAGGTTTGTGCAGCCTCGTCTTCCTTCCCCTCGGTGCTCGGAGGAGGGGGGTGCGCGTGTCACAGGTCCCACTTCATATCTTCAATTATGCAAACTATCATTAGTGCTCAGAGGTATTTAAATAGAAGGATTCGCCTCCGGGTGCCCGTTGGAATTAGACAAATACCCGCAGTCAGCTCCTGCAGGTATTCCTTCTCTTCTTCTACAAAGATTCTCTTTTCTTTCTGTCGTCTCCAAATGAAAGTCAGTTAAATTAAATTGATGTTTTTCTTCCTTCTCATCCAGGCTCGTCGAACACAGATGCTCCATCGGGGACCTTTGGCGTCTGACACCGATGCTCAAGGTCCCGATGAGGCCCGCCGGGTCGTCCTTTAACTCCAAAGTAAATCCTCTTTCATCACGATGACGCGTTCGGAGCAGCATTAAAATATAACTGTTAAAGGTTTAACGTCACCTTTTACAGTGTTGAGTTGTTCCCCTGTCCGGTGCAGGCGACGCTGCAACAGCCGCTCAGGCTGGTTGTCCTGGTTTACTGCTTCATGTGGATGTTGAAGCTTCTGATGTTGACTCAGTGAGTCATTGGAAAGGCTGCAGGAAGTCACACAGACAGACGGTGATGCGTCACTATTCCACAAGCTGGGAGCGTCGCTGGACGAGAACTTGTCTGAATGACCTCCTTCTCCTCGTTTGTGGAGACGTTTAACTCGTGCTTTTGCAAATAACTAACAATCAATGAGACGACGTGCCGTCACACAAACACTGTGCAGCTGTAACACCGACTCGGATCCAACTGATTCGTATCATCTGAATTGTAAAAAAGAAAAAGGCTTAAACTGTTTCACCGTGTTGGTTATCTTCCTCCCTGCATCTCCTCCTCCTCCCAGCGGGACCTGAGCAGATCCTTTCTACAGGTGCAGACGCCGTGCAGGGAGGAGAGATTAACTCTGGGCAATTAGAGGAAACGGACCCGCGGCCGGTGAAATATGGATGTGTACGTTCAATATTTAACAAACCAACATCAAAGTGGAACTTAAACCCCGCAGAGAGGGAAGAAATATGAGGCAACAATCCGCCGGTATGTGCAGACGTTTCTCGTCGGGTCGCCACAAAAAGGAAATTCTATCACACAAAACATAAAGATGTTCAACACCGAGTGATGTGGAGGCGAAGATCCACAAAAACAATGTGATGAGGAGAATCAATAGATTTATTGTGATCGGTCGATTGGATCCCGTTGAAATGATGTAACCTCATCAAATGTGGGCTGATGAAGACGGAGGGAGGTGGAACCCCCAAACAAACAGACAGCACACACTTGATTCATTTCTTCAGTTCTCTCTGACATGGAACACAAGAACACGTGAGGTCACAGCTGGCAGGAGAGTCTCCGGTCAGCACTTGTGATCCGACTGCACTTCCTCGCTCTGGATGCAGATCAACAGGTTTCCATTTGCCAAATGCAACGTTGAAGAAATCAAAACACACACTGGGTCTGCTTAATAAAGATCCCCGAAATGATGTGCAGTGACGATGAACGGCTGAGTGGCAGACAGTCGTGAGACGTCGTACGAGCAGCAGCCCACAGAGGCTTCGTTAGCACGCGGCGAAGATGCCAAACTCCTGACGTGGCAGGACACCATGAGGGGCCCGGTACAGGACCAGTGGTACAGAGGGCGGACCACTGGAGCTGCCGTGCATCTGCAAACCAGCTGCCTTGAAACGATCCCACGAACCTCGGGGAGGCTGCAGCTGCAGGGCAGGAAACAACATAATCATCCCACTGATTGAGGGACCAGAACCTTTGGTCTAGTGAGGGAGTGTCAAGTGGAAGAGACATGACAACACTGAGTGATGTCATCGATGTGCTGCAGCTACTGCAGACACAAAGCTTTCATCTGGGGACCGTCCAGAGTTCAACCCAGACGCTCCACTCTGATTGACGGAGGTTTGTTTACAGCGAGGGACGCTTGGATAACTAATTGTGGATTTTTTTTGAGAGAGAAGCCAGATGTATTGTGGGGAAGATCTACGGCAGGTAATCAGTGAGCCGGTGGAGAACAGCTGGGAGATTAACGGGACACAGAGAAGCACATCAGAAATCAGATTCACAGTCCACCTGATGCCAATGTCCTTTTTTTTAATCCCATTTATACCACAGAGACGGTGGACTGGGATGATTGTGTCGTAAGTCTTGGCGAGCCGGGCAGCTTGACCAACATTAGGAAGAGAGAAATAACCTTTCTGTAAGTATAAGCAGGAGATGAGAGACTGTTTCTCTCTTTAATAGCCGGCTACAGATTCCAGTTTTATCATCCGTCCGTAGACGTAATGAACCTTTAACTCACGATGATCAGCCTGCATCAAAGCATCAGGTCTGTGTCCTGATCCCTGAAGACGAGCTGGCTTCATGGTACCGATAGAAAATGTTTCTATGACTGACGGCTAAATAAACGTCAGGCTCTCGTCCTCTCAGGATAAACAGAACACGGCGTTGGACGACGAACCGGAGGATCAGAGGATCTCACGACCTGACAGGTGTTTGTTCAACAAGTTCTCTTAATGGACTCCGGGGACGGCCGCAGGACGCAGACTGAACGTACATCTTTAACATGAAAGAAGAGGAGGGAAGCTGGAGGAATACTGAGGAAGAGGAGCAGAGGAAACTTTCTTCTTCTAGCCCTCGGAGTTCAGAACACACACACACACACACACACACACAGCCTCAGCAGTGCAGTGATCACAGGAAGTGTGATTACAAATAAAGGGGGAAGGTTTTGATCGGACGCGATGTAATTACAAATAGGAATAAAACAGCAGGAAGGCGGCATTTGCATTTAGATCTGCAGGACGCGGTCGGGGGGGCTAATTTGATGGAATCAAAGGGTCAAATTATCGGGAGGCAGACAGGACCCGCAGTCGGCCTGCGCTGAGATCAAGCAGGAGGATCCAGCAGGGGGTCAGAAGCTGCTCCCAGATATGACTTGATTAACAGGTCTGGAAGTGTATTAATCAGCAGTCCGGGGAGGGAAGGTGCAACCGGGGATCAGGTGCAAGCGGGGATCAGGTGGGAACCACTGATGTTTGTAAATGACATATGGTCCTGTAATTAATTCCTGCCGGAATAATGATTGTCTTTCTCCATCAAGGCACAAATCAGACTCACTCAGATGAACTCTGGAGATCCAATTTGCCGAGAAACACACTGGTGTTCTCGTCTCTCGAGAGCTTCCAGCTTCACGTGGAACACTCGATGTCTGCGCTCTGATTGGCTGGCTCACCCTCCAAAGGAGACCGTGTGATGTTTGGAGTTCTAGTTGAATGTCAAGAAGTTTGGGTTTCCTCTGGAACCTTCTGCTCAGAGGCATCGACGATGGAGGTTGAAGCTGTTGCAGAATTTGGTTGTATAATCCAGCGGAATATTGAACGAGCTGCAGCCTATAAAGACACACACACACATGCACACACACACGGAGCCTCCTTCCTCTGCAGGTGGATGGAGATTCAGAGTCTAACAACATGATACGTTTAATTTCTCTCTTCTTCTCTCCTCCCTATTATTCCCACCTGTGATCTTCCTCTAAATGTCAGCCGTATTAAACTCCGAGGGCGTGGCGGGGGGGGCATCGGTCCAGCGACCACCAGACCTCACCGTGGGGGGGTCGTCTACCTCACACAGTTTGAGTCTGAAACTAATGCTAATGTTTTTAGAGCGGACGCGTCTTGGAGGGAATCACAGGTGGAACTAATAACATTAATGATGTTTCACTTCCATTTAAGTGTCACTCAGCCGCGCCAATGAAGCAGGATGCCATTACTAACGGTATTAGCAGCACCTGTGTTTGGCGAGTCAAACTGTCCTCTGAGACAAACGGGCCAGAATGCAAATTAAGATATTTTTTCCCCGTAATTCGCTATAATCTGCTTCTTTTAAAAAGTTCATTTATGGTAAATTGGCGTCATGTGATGCTTTTATATCTTTAAGTAAATACACCACCGAGAACCTACGAAAGGATCTGACGAAGACGAAGGTGAACTGAGACACCTTCAACACTAACGAGGTAAGAAGACACAGGTGAGAAGACGAGGGCGGGCGGCAGGTGACTGACGAGACACAGGTGACATCAATGACAGAGCAAACAGACAGGAAGTAAAACACGCGACAATGACAGGGGAGACTTTCAAAATAAAACAGGAAACCAGAGAACAGACCCACCAACTCTTCCAAACCCAGAGGCCAAACTAAACCTAAACACTGTGTCTGTTTCCACTGAGCTCAGTAAAGACGATCGGAGCTGCGATGTTCAATGATTCAATCTCTTTAGAGTCGTTAATATTGACGGTCAGGACGTTCTGCATCGTCCTCTGACACCATCTAAGCCGAAGATTCTGTATTACTGCGTGAACTGATTTCATATTGTGGTGTCAGTCATGAATAAATCAGCACCTCACAAAGAACTTCAGCTTAAAAAAAAAACAAGAAGAGAGAAAAAAAAAGTTTGAGACACATTTCTGCATTAATGAAAACGCTCCCGCAGCTCCGATGTTCCTCTCCAGTCGTCTGCCGTGCTGCTGCCCACCTGTGTAAACATCCCCCTTCCCCTCGCTGTAATCCCTTTAGCTCCACCAACTTCTTACCCACTGAAACAGATCATTCGTTACCCCCCAACACGGAGGTGCCGTGCGGCAGCACACTATCTGCCCTCGGCCGTGAAAGCACGCGCAGTCGTCCGCGGCAGGTGAGCCCACCGCTCCGGAAGATGGAATTACCCAGACAGCCACGGAGCGCCCCGAACGGAGGACGAGGCGAGTCCTAATGCTGTTTACATCAGCGCCATGCTGCTGCCGCCGCTGACACACACACACACACCAAAGATTAAGTTAATCTCATGTCACAACCGCAGTGGAAACATCGCTTTCAGGAAGCTTATTCCGACAGAGGAGGCTGTTTTTTTTTTTCTCCCTTTCTAAAGAAAGCGTCTGACTCTTTAAGTGCACTGTGTCCGAGGATAATGTGAATTTCCTCCCAAAATAAAATAAAATAAAAGCATGTAGATGTGGGCGCGCCGGGCGAGGCGACATGGTGTGTCTTTTGTGTGCGTCTCTCTTGTTCGGCAGAAACATCCTCCTGTTTCCCCCGAATTTGCATTTAAATTCCTACAACCCCCCAAAATCGGAGTCGCTCGCTTGACGCGTCCTTGAGGACGGAGAATAATCTAATCAGGGGTGGTTATTATAGAATGTGTGTTCGCCGTCGTCTTTGCTTGTCCATGAAAAAAAGGGCCTGTTCTCTCTCCACCTTCGTCACTTTCTTCCATCTTCAGCTTCAATCTGACCGTTTTCCGATTTGTTACCTTTTGTTTTCCTTCATATCCCCCCCCCTCCTCTCCATCTCATCCCCCTCCCTCTCTCTACCTTCCTACATCCCATCGTCGCTTCTCCTTTCTCATCCGCTGAACAATTTCACTGATGACTTCACCTCCTTTTAACACTCCCTCTCCCCGCTTGCCCTCCGACTCGGCCCCGCAGTAACAAATGAAAACACTTCTCCCTCGTGTCCTCTCCGACTCCTGATTCCCGCTCGCATTCTACCAGAACTCCAGGACGTGGAGCGGCGGCCATTCATCACGGCCGCGGAGCCAAAACCACGTGGCGGGAAAGTACTGAGGCGGTCATAAATCTTAAACTCGTGGGGGGGCATGTTTCAGTCTGCGCAGGAAAGGGTCAGGGAACATTCAGCACCATGTTCGGCGTGACAGGACTGCAGATGGCTCGCCGAGTTTGGCCCGAATCCAGAGCTAATTAGTGGAATGGGATTTTTTATTTTTTAACCGAAGGATAAACTGAAATCTGATCTTCATCTGCAGCATCAATCAAACAGAAACAGAGTTGAGACGAAGGTCACGCTTTGATATTATTAGCAGAGAACTTGTTTTTAACATCGTCTGTGTGTATTTGTTTGCAGAATTGCGTGAGGGAATTATTGGCAGTTACACTGGAACTAAATACATCTCGGAGCATCGGGGGAAGTTTAGACATCATAAATCTTCATGTGGCCGCGTGTCGCAGACATCGACGTGTCCTTGGGGTGCGACCGCCTGATTCCCTGCAGGCTCCGTCGCTGCTGCTCCCGACCTCCAACCTGTGTTTAGGGGATAAATCAGAGGTGAAGCCGGAAGGACTGACAAGGCGAAGGACACCACCGCGTCCATGACGGCTTTCCAACGGCGATTTTTAAGCGCGGTCAGCGTGTCCGAGCGTCTCCGAGGTTTCTGTGTCCTCGTGAGACTGATTGGAGGAGATTTGAGATGCACAGTGAAGTTCACACCAGCTGTCGCAGCAACAGGTTGTCGTCCTGTGATTAAAGATAACGAGGCGTCACGCTCTCTCGTTCCCGTTACACCGACACACTTTGGCATCTGTGTGAGACGTAGCCGGCTTTCAAATAACCCTGTTGTCCCATTCGTGCCGATATAAGATGCACACGGGTTCTGACGTCAACATGAGACAGAATCTCTTTTGAGTTAAGGGACATCCGGCCGCTTCTCACACAGTTGCAAAAAGGATCCTTGGACGTCAGCATCAGACGGTGTTTGACGGTGAGAAACGTCACTATCAGACCAACCTGGGAGGAGACGGACTTGTTGAAAGGCTCCTTGTGTCTCTTGTCCTTTAAGGTCTTTGACTCTAACTGCATGTTTTGGGTTCTTGTTCGGCTGCAGAATAAACCTGAGACCCGACTCCTCACCTGCTGCCTCCCGGCCGCCTGCAGCCACTCATTTGTTACACTCTCCTGCCCTCCGTCAAACAACCTGTTATGTATTCGTGCGTTCCCATGGAAGGGAAATGGCTTTTTTGGGCTGCAAGTCCTCCACGGAGACCACGGAGACCACTTCCACCAGGCTGTAAGTGGGTGTCGCAGGGTCCTGCTGGTTCCTGACATTCGGTGCTGAGTCAGCGAGACGTCTTTCCTCTCAGTTTCCTGCCTTCAACATTTCTTTGTGCCTTCGTCCTTCAACACTGTAACAGAACTTGGGACCTTGTTGCTGCAGGACGGCCAAGTGCTGAAGGTATGAAAC
>CAAKHC010017797.1:0-10943 GCA_901007825.1 Macroramphosus scolopax | reverse complement strand
TTAATAATTAAATGTTGTACTGTCCCTTTAGAAATTCCATAATAAAGTTTATGATTAATCCGGTTAGCCGACCGCTCGTATTAGGACCAACAAGGAGAAGTGTTGTGTCGTCATTCCTTCATCCATCCATCCTTTCTGTTTCTTACCATCGTCAATATGTAACTCATGCACGTATCCTTCGGCGTCGCCCTCATCGTCATACTCCTCGCCGGGGCGGCTCATGCTGCCCGAAACCTTACCATCCAAGAAGCTGAGGTGAGCGAAGCAGGAGGTGGTCATGAACTCTGAGAGCTTCCCCGTCTGGATCCTGAAGAGGAGGATGACGAGGACAAGGACGGACAGTGAAAATCATGTGATCTGTCCTGCAAGGAGATATTTTCTTTTCTTCAGGTAGGTAAACGTCAGAAGGTCGGGGTCGTTGACCTTGGTGGTGTGAAGCTAAGCTAAGCAGTTAGCTAAGCAGCTAAGCTAAGCAGCTAAGAACGTTTGAGATGTTTCACCTGGCTCCTCCGTAGTATCCGTCCTGTAGCTTCTTCAGAGTAGCCAGGACAGCAGGGTCCAGGTCCGTGTGGTCTTCAGCTGGAACACACACACACACACACACACATCATGTATTAAAGGACGATGACACACTTTTCTTGGAGCAGATGTGGTCGGTGCGTCTCCGTGCACTCACTCAGCATCGTCTGCGAGATGGGAAACGTGACGGTGGGACGTCCCGTCATCCTCCATCGGGACGCCAGGTAGGCGATTTCCGTCCTCAACATCTCCACGATCATTTTGTTGTCCAACGCCAGATAGAACTGCTGGTGGTCGATGAACTGCGGCGGGAGGGGAGACGGAGAAATGAAGATGATGATGATGAGAAAACACAAGATCTGATTCGCCTATTTGAATCGTCCACCGACCTGAGGTGTGAATGAGAACATGGTGTTCCTGAGGATGTAGAACTTGGAGGTTCCCAGCACTCCTATCCTCCTGTAGGGCCGTCCTGTCAGGCCCAGCCTCGGGTTACGACCTGGGACAAGAACAGCGTTTAGATTTTAACCTTTGGACCTCTCAAACTCGACAAGTGTCTCCAGCTTTTGTCCGAGGTTGTACCGAGTCGGGCGTAGATGTGGCTGAGGACGCTGGAGGGCTGGACGTGGATGGGGTGGATGTCAGCCACGGTCTCCACATCGATACCGTTCTTCACCAGAAGCGCTTTGATCTCCTCGGTCTCGGCCAGGACGGACACTACGGGAGGAGGGAGGAGATGTGAACGTGGTCCTGCGAGGGTCCAGTGAGACAGACAGAGCACTCACCCTGTACGACCACGTCGGGCTTGGGGATGGTGGAGAAACGTCGGTTCAGAGGGTCGATCTCACCGGGGGCCAGGAAACCCTGAGAGGAAAAAGGGGGCGGGGCTAAGTGATGCAACAGAAGACTGCTGCGTGAAGATGTTTTAGTTTTAGAAACCGAGACGATGGATCACCTCGGACAGAAGCTTCCCCACGATGTACAGAGACTGGCCCCACTTCAGGGGACACTTCCCCATGGGGACCCTCTCCACGGAGTGGGGGTTCAGGTACTCTTCCTCCACCTGGTCATAGATAATATGAAGAGAAGTCCTAAGATGAAACAAACTGGATGATTTTAAAGAGATGGTACCTTATCTGCAGGGACGCTGTAGAGCTCTGGGAGCAGTCGTATCCCGTCCTTCTGCTTGATCAGGATGCCCTCCAGGGCCTCCTGGTACTCCTGCACCTGGATCAGTGAAGGACACTGGGGTCAGATGATGGGTCCAGTTTGTAGGTTCAGCACGTACGTGCGTCCTGTTTCTAGAGATGTGTAATACCTGTTCCGGGCTGTTGATGAAGATGCCATCCAGGATGAGGTAGGTCCAGAACAGAGGCCACTCACACTCGATGTTCTCAAACAGCTTCAGCTCCGCAGACTCGTAGTACAGACGGTTCGGATCCTGCAGCAATGTCGACAGGAAACAAAGGCAGATATCTGAGTACACCCAGGATGCAGCGTCATACGATCACTGACTATATTCTACCTCTTTTGGTGTCTTGTGTCCGTCTCTGAGGAACCTGCAGCAGCCGTAACGACCCTGAACAGACGCAGAAAGTAGATGGTTGGTTCAGATCATATCTGAAAGACAGCGGCTGTGTTGTTGCTCTTAATGAAGTCTGTCTGCACCTGCAGCTTCGAGATGATCTCCTCCTTGGTCATGTTGACTATATTCATGTCCTCCACAGCGAAGGCGGGATAGGAGATGATCGCCAGGACGCCGGCATCCACCTCTTTGGAGATGGATGCTCTGGGCAGCATGGAGGTCAGGATGGACTGATGAGGGAGGAAAGAAAAAGAGGAATGAGGATCCCTTTCGACATATAAGACGTCTTTAGGTGCGTTTGTTATTGATGACTGAGTACCTGGCAGTGCTGGATATCGTCAGCCAGGGCGTGGACCACAGATCCAGGTCCTCCTTTTGCTCCGAAGAGGTTGAGGTCGTCCAACGCCTCCAGAGCTGCCTGGAGGACACACACAGCTCATTCAAAAACAAGATGACCCCAATAACCCAGTATAAGCGCTGGTATGTGGGTAAAACATCAGTGTGAAGTGCATCACGTGCATTTCCTGTCTTTATTTTTTCTTTTGGGGTTACGGTGTCTCAATATAAACTCCGAGCATGTAGAAGCAGTCGGAGGACGTAAGTGATCCACCAACATGTAATAATAAAGCAGGAAACTCCTGCAGTCGGGTTGTTCCAGTCTTAAATTAACCCTCATGAGTGTGTGTGCATGTGTGTGTGTGTGTGTGTGTAGTGATTTGAGCGCTGTTATTTCGGAGTGAGACGCCATTCTCGGAAGACCAAACAGAACCTGATACCTCCTGTACCCTGCAGGCAGAGGACAGCCCAGCGTTCTCTGTGAAATCTACAATTCTCATCAGCGATCTGCATGTTTCTGATCACTCAATGAGCTGGAAACGTTAATAAAAACACCTCCAAAAAAGGATGTGATCACATCAAAAAGATCCCAGTTTGCTAAAAAAGAAACAAACAGCCTTTCTTATAATTCAATTCAACTTATTTCAGGACTTCCAAGAAGCTTTGATGCTGCACATTCAACACCAAAACCAAGTCCTTCCCTCCGACCCCGGGTTGGTTTCAAGCGTCTGGATCATCTAAAGGTCAACGTAAAGGCCATCAGAGTGACTGGACACCTCCTGCCGTGCCAGAGATTTGTACAGGCGCACCTGTTGTGCCCACACTGCTGACTGCCCCTGCTAGCGTCGACCACATGTTATATAATATATGAGCGTCTGCTAACCTTTGCTGTGCCTATGGAGCTGGCGTTGATCTCAGTGATGCCCTGGTTGGTTTTGTCTCCTCTTTCCCACATCCCATAATCCTGTGAGGGACCAGAAGAGAAAGACAAGTGTTTATTATAATAGGAGCTTCAGAGACGGCGACGCTGTAGGAGGATGGTAAAGGAAGAGACACTTACAGCCACTTTGTAAGCTGCCTCGATGTAAAACATGAGATTCTGAACGACGTCCACTTCATCTTGCGTGTAGACAATATGCAGACCTGGCACACACACACACATTTATCAAGGTGTAGAAAGAGTTGAGACATTAAAAGATGACGCAGGGCCGTGATGATGCAATCCACAACTTCCTGCAGTTGAACATTGTCGTAACAATGCTTCCCAATGTGTAACAGCCTGCTGGGACACGTGTAGGAATTGTTCGCATCACCTTTAAAAGGCTTCAGTTACATCATGTCCACAAGCTCACACATACCAGACGCAGTCATCTGAGCGAGGAAGAGCAGGAACAGTGAGGTGGCGTCGACCTGCAGGTGACCCCACTGGTCGTCCCCGACAACGGGAGCGCAGGTCCTGGTGTTGTACTTGGCGTGGAGCGAGTCGGAGGTACTTTTGCTATATTTAAACTTCTCCACCTTATCTAGCTGTGGGTGGAGACAATGGCAACATTGATAAATACAGAATGTTTATGAAGATGCATGACATCATACGGGATCGGAGAAGTGTGCAAAGTACAGCTGCAAGTGTATCAGAGGAAGACCAGATTAATATTTTGGACGACATACCTGCCTCATGATGCACTGAAGGATCCCTCTCATTAGCTTTACCACACTCTAAAGAGGAGGAGAGAGAGAAAGAGGAAGATGGTTGAATGTTCTCAAAACGCCACTCCCGGTGTCACTTCATCGGCACACAGCTACCTGCTCCAGTTCGTAGGCCTTGGCCTTGTCTTCGTCCCGGTCGGCGTTCCTCCTGTAGGCGAGGCTGAGGGCCCACACCGAGAGGACGCTGTAAACATTGTCTCTGACCCAAGCGTCTGGTTGATCACAGCTGCCCGGCAAAAGACCTGTTACTGGATCCTGGAGGGCACACGGAGGGGATTCGATGTGATAAAGATTTTAGTTTTTTAGTCTTCAGGTCATAAACCCAATGGGTGACGTCACAGTTGCTCTGTGCTTTTCTTATATACAGTCTATGGTAGGAACTCATTCTATCCATGCTTAAAGACAAACTGGCAGCAGCTAGTGACATCGGTTTGTTATTGATATCTGCATTAGCTGTGTGCTGTTACAACCTGGTCACGAAATGGATAGTTATATTGAGATTGAGATAAGGATTGGGATTGGGCAGGGGGTAGGTAAGAGCCAGAGCCTGAAGAAGGCATCACAACATGGGCAAAAGTAAGTGGACATAAAGGCACAAATGTTTGTTTTTGTCATTTTCGAATGGAAGAACTTGCCTGGCCTGCACGAAGCCCTGAACTCCATTCATCTCCTTCAAGTTGAACAGTAACTTTTTCCTGCAGGCAATCTTACAGCTGACAGGGAGCAAATCCCTGCGGACAGGTTCCAACATTTTTTGGAAAACCTTCCACTGCACTAGCTACCATAACCAACACGCAAAGAGGAAGCTGACATTGTTTTCGTTGACAGGGCCGCTTTTGTATGTTGGTTTGGTGTAATACAGAGTTATTACAGACATATTAAAACACTCACTTGGTGGCGCAGGATAGTTTGGTGGATTATCCGGGCATAGTTGTCAAGTTTAACGCCCGAGTTGCTCCTGCTTCTCATGGTGACAAGTCAACGATCCACTTCAGGTGGTCGACAACTTGTTTAAATCCCCAACGGTAAAGTCATGTCGCCGGTCCTTTCGGAAGTCCGGCAGCCAGAAGAGAATAACAACTTTCACTGCGACCACCAGAGCAGCACGGCTGTCTAACAAACAGTTCAACTGGGGCAGACGAACTAAGAAGATGCAGCAAGTGTCGTAATGTGAAGCTGCGGTAAGCTAGCACCATCTAACCGGCTATCAACGGGAATTGGAGACGTTGCCTTCAAAATAAAAGCGCAGCAGAGAAGAAAGTGTTGATCTGCGTAGTTGTGGCTTAATTTGAAACCAGACACAGAAGATTTACAACAAACACATTT
The DNA here is from genome assembly GCA_901007825.1 of Macroramphosus scolopax. Classification (NCBI taxonomy): domain Eukaryota; kingdom Metazoa; phylum Chordata; class Actinopteri; order Syngnathiformes; family Centriscidae; genus Macroramphosus; species Macroramphosus scolopax. The sequence goes on along the minus strand of CAAKHC010017797.1, from coordinate 5,470 downwards.
TCAATAATTTCTAGTTTGATTCAAATTAAATTGATTTAAAACAGATTTTTTCCCCCCTGTACCCAAAGTGAATTATACCCATGTTGGCATGAATGAATATTTTATTTTGAATTCTATAATCGGAAAAAGCTTTGTCTTAATTTTCTCAACTAAACTCCACTCGCCACTTTATGGAATTCACGGCAGAATTCCTGTTATTTATCAAAGTAACAAATCTAAAGCCTAAATTCTTAACAGATAGTTGAATTGAGAAAACGTGAAATACTTCAACAACCGCCCTGACAATGTTTATCTGTCAGACACAAACAGGAAGTAGAAGACCATTAGAAAACACTCTATACGCCAACATGCAGCGCAATGTCTGTTGTTGTGGTTTTCTTATGCAAAGACAGAAATATTTGAAAAAGTTATAATAGTCTTTAATTTTAGGCATTTTGTCACTACCTGTGGCTAGCAGGAGGACAGCTGTTTTGGCGCCCTCTAGGGTTAATGTCTTACCAACTCCAAAGGCCTATAGTGTAAACATAGAGCCCTCTAGTGCTTCAGGACCCCCTGACAGGGTTTAAAGACTTTAAAGATCCTTATCCATCATATTTATGGGTCACGAATTGAGTGCTACCCTGTATTCTGTCTTTAATTGTGCTTAATTTGGTCAACAGCACATAACAACTAGCACATAGCAACTAAAAAGTGCAATAAAGAAAAGTTCATGAAAGGTAGTTCAAAAATGGTGAATCAAGTGTTACTTAAATCTCGTAATAAGCCTTTTTAATTATTGAAAAATGATTATACTTACATATATTATACAGCCTATTTGTAAAGTTTCATACTTGCCTGCCAGTCTTGATTTGGGACTTGCAAAACAATGATTTGGTCACCCCTTTATTAAAAGCAAGCGAAAGAAACAAATCAAAGAATTGCTTCTTACTGTAAAACTAACGAAAAGACTACAGAAAATCCCATAATGCTTTTCTGTGTGGAAATGTGTCCCTCTGTTATAAACGTCCGCTTGAGTAACGTCGGGTTTTGGTGTTGTGTGACTGTTTAGATAAAGCTACATTTATCTTACGTTAAAATGTTCTACATGTAATCACGTCAAACTTAAAAGAAAATCCCAGAAACCCAATGTTATTATATTTTGTTCTCTTTAGCAGGCGACCGTTGATCGACGTTTCCGGGGGGGCTGTTGACGGTGTAACACCAGACGTGAAGATTCGGTCGCATCCTTACTCTTCAGCGTAAATTTCTTTAAATTACATTCCCTGTTGAGTTTTATACATTTCATTGAAACTAAATGAGTTGCACAGGAGACAGTGATGACGACAGCTGCAGTAAACGGAAGGTCGCTTATGTTTTCAGTCCGGAATACATCGAAACTTGCGACTCTTTATCCAAAGTGCCAAACCGGGTGAGTTGGACTGAATTCGGAGCTTTTTTTTCCTTTTCTTGGTCCGCGAGTTGATTTTTAAGGAGAAGTTTGTGTCTTTCTTTGTCGTTTTCCAGGCGAGTATGGTCCACTCACTGATAGAAGCCTATGGACTCCTTAAACACATGAGGTGGGTGGTTTGTTGATGTAATGTCAGCACCGTAAAGATAGCTAACAAGCAGACTGATAATAGTTTTTATTCGAGAACATGAACTTATCACACTGTTGGCTAGCTGCTGCTGGCAGTTTTAGCTTAGCCTAGCTTAGATTTTATATATATATATATATATATATATATATATATATATATATATATATATATATATATATATATATATGTATGTATATTTCCAGTCAGTTGTGGTGAATTTATCCGTTCACCTTTATCAAGCTTGAGAAACTTGACACCCAGAGTCCTGGATTATTTCAAATATTACTTTTTGTGCAGCTTTTATTTCTTCTTGTGAAACTGTAAATCCCCTGGCCTAACTCACCCTGCTTCCTCAGTCTTTCTGGAGCTGGACTTCATTCTTCCAGCCTCCCAGTGACCGACAGACATCATTAACTTTACATATTGTGTCTGCTGCTGCTGACCTGTCACGGTTGGTCTGACGGTCACAGAGATCAACTATAAGCAGGAAGCGTGTCACAGTGGAACAAAAGTCTTTTTTACCTTCATGTTAAAGCGCGTCTCCTTTCCTCAAGGGTCTAGACTTGTGTCAGCATCATTTTTTCTCCCTTTGAATATGGTTACAAATAGTGCGATACTCTTCCAACTACATATGAACAGAATTAAATGTGCCAGCCGATGCTGCTGTTGCTCAGCAAAAAAAGCGTAATTTTGTTGCTTTGATATTTTCTCTCTTGTTTCCAGCACGGTGAAACCTCGTCTGGCCACCATAGAGGAAATGGCCAAGTTCCACACCGACTCCTACCTGGAGCATCTTCACAAGATCAGCCAGGACGGGGACAATGATGACCCGCAGTCTGGGGACTACGGCCTGGGTGAGAGAGGCCAGGAACGACGTTTCCTGTTCACAGATTTTACTGCAGTTTTTTAGAAGTTCAGTGCAGCACAAGAGTGGAAATAAATGGATGTAAATGGAGAATAAGATGGGGAGCACCTCCTTTTTTATGTATATGTAGTGCATGTTTACTGACAACAGGGGGCAGTGTGACATCAGATACAAAAGGTTATGTTACCCAAAGGGGACAGCACACCTCTAAACTGCTTTCATTTATATTTGCCTGCACGTTCTCATTGATTCTTTCCTAACTCTTGAGTTTCCCTTTCATTTAACAGTGAGTCTGTACACTTTGAATAGCACAGAACTACATTTGTTTTAAAGTCTGACATGTCAACTTCAACAACAATGGACTTCAACAGGGTGGGATGCTGTTAAAACATTCTTCTACTGTTTGTCCTGTCTGAAAGTACATTCTTCTCCAGGCTTCACATTGCTAACTTTGGACTCATCCTCAGCTTCACCCTTCTTGTTCTCGTTTCCTGCACTTGTCCCCTATTTGTCTCCCACCCTTTCTTTTCCCTCGCCCTCTTCCACCCTCTCCTCGTCCTCGACTCATCCCTCAGTGGCTTCCTCCTTTTGTCTTCGCCACACCTCTCTCTTGTCCATCCTTCCGTCTTGTTGCGAAAGCAGAGCGCTCCACCTTTTCCTGGACACGGCGACTTTCTCTCTCTGGCATCCCGATCACTCATCGCCTTAATTTATCTTGTACTCCACACATCCATCTGCCTCATCCATCTCCCTCATTTCTGCCTGCTTCCCTTCCTTCTTTCTGACCCCTTCTGTCTTTTTATCATCCAATCTTATTGCTCATATCCCCTTATGGGAACATCTATTGAGTATGTTTATTGGATTATTCCATATCTTGTTTGTTAACTCTTTATGATGAATCAAGCTTTAGTAAAGCAGCATCGTGGCCTCTGATAAGCCGTTGAGACATTGATACCTTCACTTCCTGCAGGTTATGACTGTCCAGTGGTGGAGGGGATATACGACTACGCAGCATCAGTGGGAGGAGCTACACTCACAGCAGCCCAGTGCTTGCTGGACAAGAAGTGTGAGGTGGCCATCAACTGGGCAGGCGGGTGGCACCACGCCAAGAAGTAAGATCAGCATTTCTCACGTAGATGCAATACATCCACCGCTTTCCACACAAGCTTTGTCCACTCGTCAAACATGAACACTAATTAGACTCGTTACAACCCCTCCTCCCCCGACTCTGCACCCTTTGTTTGACTAACTTGAATGGATTGGACGTGCCTGTCCTGTGCCCTTGTGCTTTAGACCATGAGCTATAGATCTTTAACAAGTCCATTTGTCTTCATCACTTGGAAACATATCACCTAATGGGGGAGCTCTCGGTAAAGCTCTTCCTTCCAATTCATTACATGTCTGTCTCTCCTCCTCCCCCGTAGGGACGAGGCGTCGGGGTTCTGTTACGTCAACGATGCCGTGTTGGGAATTCTCAAACTGAGGGAAAAGTACGAGCGAGTCCTTTATGTGGACGTGGACCTGCATCACGGAGACGGTACACAAACAAACGAAACCTCCAACAACACGTAGGACCAGAGTTGTGCTTGTCCGGAGAGGAACGTTTGACTCATGCACACACTTCATTTACTTTTAGAGTCTGTTTCTGTTTGCCTTCGGAAACCTGCAGAATCCCACTGAAGACACCTGTTTTATTTCTCAGGATACTTGTACAAACATGCGGCCACAGGAGTAGTAGACTCAAGCACCATAATATTTTTGTATTTATCCTCTTCAATGCCTGTATTGATTATTATCTCTCCTCCTCTTCCTGTAGGTGTGGAGGATGCTTTCAGCTTCACCTCCAAAGTCATGACGGTCTCCCTACACAAGTTTTCTCCTGGATTCTTCCCAGGTTGCTCACGACAGAGTGATAACAAGTATAACATATATCGTGGTTCTGTGTAAGATAAGTGTGTGTGTGTGTGTAGGTACGGGCGACCTGTCTGACACTGGACTGGGTAAAGGCCGCTGGTACGCTGTCAACGTCCCGATGGAGGACGGCATCAAGGACGACAGATACTACCAGGTTTTTACCAGGTAAACACACTCTCACACACCTAGAGAGAGACGTGTCAGCAAATCCCTTTAGCTCAATGGTCCCTGTGGGGAAACGACTTCTCCTCCCTTCTCGTGACCACATCCCAGATCCATTAAGATCATAGGTCAGGTTCAGCTACAGAACAGCAGCGTCAGAGCTGGTGGGGAGGCAGCGTGCTGCTCAGGACACCTCAGCAGGGAGTTCCACCGAAACGGAAAGCTGGAATGAGATGCAGGAAAAACTGGAAATAAAATTTGAAATAGAAAAAATTTCCAGGCCTGGAGAAGTTTGGAAAAATGTACTAACATGTGGTTCCTTTAGTAAAGGTTACTACTACATGGGTTAATCTGAGTTCACGTCAATAAATGTTTATTTTGTATAAAACATTTATGGTTAAGTACCATTGGCCACCTTGTACTTGACTGCCGCCACTTCAAAATAAAATGCCTGGCTGTGATTGGCTCGTCCTGCATCCCCAGCGGACAACATCGTGTTTCCTGCCCTCTTGTTTTGCAGCGTGATGCAGGAAGTGCGGGCGCAGTTCAACCCGGAGGCGGTGGTGATGCAGCTGGGTGCCGACACCATGGCGGGCGACCCCATGTGCTCCTTTAACATGACCCCGGTGGGGGTGGGCAAGTGTCTGCAGTATGTCCTGCAGTGGCAGCTCCCCACGCTGCTGCTGGGAGGAGGTGTGTGTGTGTGTTTATTATTCTGGCCGATGCCACCTTTGTGTGATTGCATGTGTCGGTCGTGTGTCAGTCTGCTTACATGCACGTACGTGTGTGGCGAAGAGCGGATCATGTTCCATATGTGTTTTTTGTTTACTGTAAATGGACGTGATTCACTCGCTTGTGCACGATTCTACACACACCCACAGATCTATCCACACCACATACACACACACACACACACACACCATTCTCTGTTCCAGACTCCTCAGCCCTTTGC
>CAAKHC010017794.1:24434-35113 GCA_901007825.1 Macroramphosus scolopax | reverse complement strand
CGGAGCCGCCTGGCAGCGAGCATGGAGACGGCAGCCGGTATCAAACCTCTCGGCGGGTTCGTCTCAGTCAGTCGGAGCAGGATTTGAGTTGTGTGGCAGACTAAAGCCTACAGATAGTGTGTGTTCTGAAGGATGGACTTTGTCTAAGAGCTGGATCTGAAATGTAAGTTGACGTCCGTCCGCGGAGCGTGACACGCACACACACACACTAACACACACAGACACACACACACACACACACACAGACACACACACCCTGACAATTTCAGCGTATTGCTTCCATCCATCTCAACTGAATGAAACCGATCTGACAGCAGCACGCCATCCCTGTTTTACCCCCTGCTGCGGGCGGACACACACACACACACACACACACACACACACACACGCACACGCACACGCACACACAGGAAGAGAGGTTGATGGAAAGATGAAGACAGACTGACAAGATTCTGGCGTTCCCTCTTCCTCGCCTCCCCGCTGCCACACTGAGTCTTATCTCACCTTGTTATGTGTCCCCCTGCTCTCTGCCCCCACGCTGTGATCCTGCTCTCCTTCTTCCCCTTCTTTTTTTCTTACCCCGCGGCTAACACCTCTCTCTCTCCCTCTCTCTCTCTCTCTCGTCCCACAGGGACTCCACCTCCTCTCTCTCTCCTCCCTTCCAGCCTCTCTCTCTCCCTCCCCGGGAGTCCTTTGCTCTTTTCCTCAGTATTCTCTCCATTTCATCCTCCTGCTCTGCTTCATCGCCGTCTTTTAACCTTTCCGTGACCTTAATTTAACCGGTCACACTCGGCTGCTGGAGCAGTCAAAGGGCGGTGAGCAGATAACCCAGATACGCATGTTTAGGAGTGGAGGTCTGAACGACGGGGGGCCTTCACAGCGGATCAGAGGCGGCGGAGGAGTTTCTCCTTTGTTGCATCAGGTCTGGTTAGTGTTCACACCGACCAACATCTACAAACAGATGACGGTCATTGGGAGGGCGAGTGGGGAAGGAAGAGGATGGATCCATCTCCAAGGACGGACTCCGTGGTCTGGACTCTGGTCTGGACTCTGAGGTCTGGACTCTGAGGTCTGGACTCTGAGGTCTGGACTCTGGTCTGGACTCTGGTCTGGACTCTGTGGTCTGGACTCTGAGGTCTGGACAATGGTCTGGACTCTGGTCTGGACTCTGGTCTGCACTGAGGCTTCGCACCTGCAAACTGACGAGTCCAAACAAGAGCTGCACCCTCAGCTGACATCATCTTTGAGTTGTTTTCAGGTCTTCAACACTACCTGCAGCAGGTCCTCGCCTCCATCTGATGACTCCTTCTTTATCTCCTCGTACAGACTCAACAAACCCTGCGAGGTTCCACCTCAACGCTCCTCTCGTGTCGGTCGGAGCTCCGTTTTCAAACGCCACGTTTATCACCGTCCTGACAGACGTCCTCTCGCCCGGCTTGCAGCCGGATCTTAAGACAATAATCGCGGGACCATGCTGACGACGAGGAAGAATCCAACCGATACATGTGTGTAAATATATTCAGGGTGGAGGACGGGTAGCGAGCAGACTCGTACTCGCCAGATGACACCGGCCGTCTGTCTCGCGGAGCTCGGAGCCATTTATATCTCTCTGCCGGTCCGTCACCATTTCCTCTTATCAGTCCTTTTTGCTCCATTCTCTCTCCATTGCTTACGCTATGATTTGTCTCCCGGGGGGATAATTTGCTGCGGTGAGGATCAGAGGGCCAAAGGCTCCCAAATAATGGAGGGGACTCTGTGTGTGCAGCGTTATATTTCCAGAGTGTGTGTGCATGTTTGGATGTTCAGGAGAGCAAAACATCTGGCTGCTGCAGTTGTTATATCACAGGCTTATTGATGGTTGTTGTGCACACGTCCCGCGGTCAAACGTCGCCTCGTGCACCTCTTCAGCCTGTCAGAGGAAGCTCGCGTACACATTACCAGACACTTCTGCTTCAACATCGATATTTTCCCGCGGCAAGCGGGGTCAATGATTTTATCCCGGCACCGGCGGAGCGACCTGAGAGGTGATCCGTCCCTACATGATGTCGGCTTCAGTTGGCCTTGATCATGTTTTAGAGAACGCACTCGCAGGCTGACACGAGCGAACCGACTAACACCGTCTCCTGGTTACTAAACACACACCCGCCCACTGATGGAAAACACACCGTGAAATCCTTCATAAACCGGCGGCGGCGCGTTTTACAAGCGGAGATGAGACTGCGGTCGGGGTTTTTATAGGTGACAAAGACTTTCTATATCTGAACCTGCGATGCACGAAACCGATTGACCGAGGACGCCGTGTGCATAATTGATGCCTGCAGTACTTATAATCTCCTACTTGTACAGACATTATTAATTTACGAGCCTTCATCCCGATACAATGGAGGGCGGAGGGGTTTTTATTTGGAGTAAAAAACGACAAAACACAACAGGAACATTGTCCCTCGTATTCAGAAGAAAATCCACAACACTGCTCTCGTGCTGCGTCTGTGGAAGTACTTTCAACCAAAGAAAGAGTCTCTATGGATTTTTTCCTCTTGCCTGTGATTCTGCGGAGGAACTGGGACATTGTGTCTCAAAAGAATGTCGGGGTGGATCGAAAAAACTTAAAACATTAACAATGAAAATGGTAAGAAGCGTGGCAGGATGCCACGAGAGGCACGACTGGTATCTGTACTTGTACAGGATTCACGGATGAGACACACACACACACACACACACACACTCCATGCAATGATGTGTGTGCTGTGTGTTGAATATTGCATGAGGCTGAAGCAGCCTTGCAGCAGGTCAAAGTTCCAGATGTGGCTTGAGAGTATGCAGAGGCTGACCCTCGTATCTGGATCCCGCCATGTTACATTTATGAGCCCAGATAGATGCGTTTGCTTGGATTCCACTGATAAGCCACAGGAACATCAAAAACTCGTACTCCGATCCTCCGGAGAATCGCCGCATCCAACTCCTCTCTCTCCCTCTGCCTCCCTCCAAATACCATTTCAGACTCCAGAAATAAAAATCGGAAGGGGGATCTGCTGAAGGGCACTCTTCACATACAGCGATTATTTCTGGCACATTCCCCGCTGCATCCTGCTTTTCCAGTTAGAGGTGAAACAGAGTAATATCACGCCGAATTGGCTCTAAAAAAAAAAACAAACCAGGGCGAATAATTACAGCGAGCCGGTACTGACGAGAGCAATGCAAAAGCTTATAATTGTCTCCCTAAACTGCTGACAGCTTCACTGTCACCTTGCTTTGTGGCCGGCGTGGAGGCCGCGCAGCCGGAGAGAAAGATGACAAATAAATTCAATTATTGCATGAAGAAGAGAAACTGTCACTCCGTTGACGCGGAAGGGACGATCGAGCGAGACGGAGAGTTAATCGGGCCCGAGCCAGGAGCTGGAGGTGGCAGACTTCAGAGGACGGCCGTCTGATGATATTCTGTGCTCTCGTTAAAAGGTGCGAATCTGGTTCTCGTGTCTTCGCGGGCGATCGCATGCGAGAGCGGCTCTCCGAGGAGCCGCTGGCTGCCGGAGGTGTGAACGAGGAGACGAGCGCCCCGCCTACAGGCTGCAGACCTCGCACACACGCTCGGGTTTTTATTGTCTCCGAACCGTGGACGCACGCCAGGCCATTGTGCAGGGTGGCGTAATGTTTTATTCGGGCCTCCTGCACAATGCTGCATGAATGCTAAACGGTCAGTGACTCTCCAAATCAACATTTCCAAGGTAATTTATGGAGCGACGTCGATCCTGCTGCAGCACACGCCGGGTTCGGATCCCAGGGAGCTTGAAACTGAGTGATTTAACACTAATGCATGTATACGGAAGAGATGAAATACTTCTACAGGAATGCTGGAGTGATTCTCCTGCATACCCAAACTCCCGTCCCAGCCCCGTCTCCCGCTGTGAGTGTGTGTAGCTTTCCCACTTTTAGATACATGAACAATTGATTACAGATGATGAAGTGGACAGGGAGAGAGGCAGGCTGGGGGAAGAGCCAAGCTCCACTGTATGTATTTAAAGGTTTAATAATGTGTGTGTGTGTGAGCGAGAGGTTGGAACAGTGTGAGAGACGAGCCGGACCCCTGCGTCTCCTAGTCATTACAGCTCATTTGTCTGAGTGCTCTTCCACTTGGCTGGGTTGAGTTAACAGTTTGCCCCGGCGCTCCACATCCACCCTTTCCGCTGCGCCGAGGAAAGCGACACATGTGCGAGGAAAAAAACGGGAGCACAGTGCACGGACGTGCGCGAACATGAATTACCAAACGACCCCGACAGACACACACATGGATGTGACAATCAGGGTGCATGCTGGGAATTGAGACAAAAGAAAAAAGTTTTGTGAGTAAACTCCCGGCACCAGCAGGTGGTTAATCCCCAGGATCTCCTGCAATCTCTAATGACAGCTAATCAGATGCACACACTCTAATTAACCAATTAGCAGCTAATGGATACACACACACACACAACGCGGCGCAGTCATTACGACACCGTCATAGTTTCCACTTCAAGATTCTTTTCTGGCCAAACGAGGATGACGAGGAGGCCGTTAACTAAAGACTCCGGCTGCACCCCAACCCTGCTGCAGTGAACAGGTACAGTTCAACTATGAGGTCTCCGGGTTGAAATAACATCGCAGCGACCGAACCAACCTGCTGCCTGATGTCTGCAGACTTGCAGGCCGGTTGCACCACAAGGCTTCATTCATAATCACAAGCTGCCACCGTCATCCAAGAGTTGGACGTTGCACTTGGACAGAACACGATGTCCTGCAGCCACGACGTGCTTTATGTTACAATTGAACAAGAATGTACACTGCTGCAGGAACCCACTGCACAACCGGAGTCTTCATCCCACATCGGTCTCATGTCTGAAGGTCACAGACGGCTAATTGCTTTGCTGAACATCTTTTTTTGGCCCCTTAATTTAAAAACCTAATAAAATTAATGGGCAGAACGTCCACTCAATAAAACACCTTAAAAATGCAAAAACAGGTGCAGGCAGAGCTGCAGGACCTCGTGTTCGGGCGCTGAGGCTGCTCGGGAATAAATTACCGCTGGGCTGTAAATCTCCCGGAGAACGGGCGTCATCCAAACGTTGTCCGGCGCCTCGTCACGTGTGTTTGTTTTGTTGTTTGCCGACCAGAACTTCTGAGCTGTGGAACGACGTGGCTGCAGCCCCGTCAGGGTGACAAAGCCATCAATAAAACTGAGCTGCAACATGAAGAAAAGCAAAACAACAGCGTCGCCCAGCAGGAGTCCACATAAAGAGAAACATGGGGAACAAGACAATCACAGCGTGGTTAGAATCCTGTGAGGAGCTAATGGAGCAGCGGCTCCCTGAGATGTCAGACCTGCTCATAATAAACCCTGAGGAGGGTTTTAATAGTCCTGACAAGAGGTCGAGTGGCTGTGTAGTAATCAGAAGTTTACTGGTTCGATTCCTGGAGCAGGACGAAGAACCTGCAGTAGCTGCAGGGGAGCAGGTCGATTGAAGAAGACGCCTTTTGATTCTCAGGTTGACCATCGTGACATCAGAAGGTCTCAACAAGAATCTCCGATCCCAAATGTTTGTTTCAAAGACATGATGATGCATTTTTGTCAGAACTCTTAAAAACTTTCTGAATACTGAGAGCCAGTATTTTATTCATCAGGCTCCGGCAAATAAATCCTATACAAAAAGGAACCTGCTCTGGGAGAAACACTATCTAGCATCTGTTTCACAAATTGAAGTGGAGATATGAAAGGATATTAATTAAAAGTCTGGCTCAAGAGAGAGAATTTAATTTTCAGACATAAAAAAAACAAAACAAAAAAGTCAAAACAAGTTTATCTCAAGTAAAAAGCCTGAATGTCAGAGCCACTCAGACACGCATCCCTGCGCACACACACACACACACACACACACACACACACACACACACACACACACACACACACACACACACACACACACACACACACACACGCGCACACACACTATACCGCAGCCACATATATGCACGCGACTCACAAACTCACAGATTGACTATGCTCAGCAAGAAATGCTTCACGGATGGCGGTTTTCCTTTCTTTTTCCGCTTGACAGACTTATCAACCCAGCTCAGGTGGTGCCCCATCTGCTTACGCACATTTAAAATACACACACACACACACACACACACACACACACACACACACACACACACACACACACACACTTACTGCCTACAAAAGCAGACACATACTATCAGAATAAAATGTATTTCTGGTTCCTTCTCTCCACATCCCAGGACTCCTTATTCCCCGACGTCCCTTCACTTCCTGCACCTTCCTTCCTCCCTCCATCCCTCCCTCCCTCTCCCTCCCTCCTCCCTCCCTCCATCCCAAACAACCTCAAACTCTCCTTCCAGGCTTTTATTTTATCTTTTCTTCCCGTCCCGCGTGTCCGCCTGCGAGCCCCCCACGTCCATCCCTGCACATCGCGGTGACGGTGCCCCCTGCTGTGCACAGCCCACCTTGTCCAATGCAGCAGATGGCTGAGCAGCAAACATGCACACAGACAATCACAACCGCAGGCACGCAGCTACCAAAATAAAGCCGACAGGAATTCACACAACTACACAAAGCATCAAGGTACTTTTGTACTCGCCCATTCCCAAAATTTCAATACAAAACCAGCCAAAAAAATTCAATTAAATTATCATTTCTATAGCCCCGAATCACAAAAGAAGTTTTCATATATACAGCAAGCCTCGCAACAGTGATACAATGTCAGTCAGAATAAAACCTTCGGCTTCACAGGAGTTCAGAACCCCACCGCCAAAACATATTTCTCATTCACTGGGCCAGTGGGATACAATGCATCATATGCATGTATTCATCCCGGCAGCATTTATGCATTTATATAATTCTGTTGTACAGAGCCACAAGCTGATGGGAATCAATACGCTCTTCAGTGTGGGGCGGCAGCACGCATAAGATATGCACATACCAAACACGACGGGCCCTGACAGAAACCGCTTCAAGAAACTGCTGAGAACAAAGAGAAACTGCAGGACGGAGGATGAGTAATGGGGATGATGGTGAGCGCATGTAATGCCACGAATGTCTCTCTTCGAGAGGCAAATGAGGCCCTCACGCAACTGCATTAAAGGCAATTAAAGAGTTGAAAGTAGTAAAGCGGCGTTTCACAGCAGGGAAAATGGTCTGTTCGTAGAATTGGGTCGTCCGTGCAGCAGAAAGAGGCGTGTTTGTTGAGGTTGGTGCTGCATGACGTGAGAAAACAGAGTTATTCTGTTTGCTAGAAAGTGAGAAAAACTACAACAACCAGAATGCACTGGGGTAGTTGCCTTCAAAGGCCACTACCAGGTCACGTGTTCCACAGGTTCATCATTGGGTGGTTCTATTGTATTCTGGGGTATTTAACCAATAGCTAAGATGTTCTGGAGGACAGGCGCCGCTATCGAACTCTCATTGGAGGCTGGGGAGGACACAGAAGCTCCTATTGGCTGAGAGGTGTCGTCCATCCGATGGAGAGGTCAGAGTGCAGCTAATCATGACATGGTGATTGTATCCTGAACTGGTTTCCATCAACATGTTCATAGCCCAGTAGGTAATGTTCCCTGTTTGTGGAGGGGTGATCCCACATGCTGCAGTGAAGCGGAGCTAGCAGAAGTCGGCCTGGTTTGCCGGAGCTCAGCACCACAGTCTCATGATAAAAAGGCTGCTTTAAAAACAAATCGCCAAACTTTCCCTTTAAGCATGTTTGTTTTCTGGCAGCTGCTCTGCTGAACGTACCTCTCCACAAAGCGTTACTTGTGAGGCAATTATCTTTATTCTACAATGCAAAGTTGTGCTGAAAGGGACGACTCTCGGAGCTCGTAACACCATGCAGGCAGGATAATTAGGCGTCTCTTTACTGGGGGAAAAGAGTGAAGCTCTGGCCGACCTGAGGGAAAAATATGACGGCCAAAAGCAATTTGCAGGCGCCTTCCAATTTCCATGAGTGATTCTTTGACTTTAACGATGTAAACAATCATAGCCTTCAATGGCTTGGACATCGGCAGCGGGTGGACAATGAATGGTTGGCTGGCTGCTTAGACAGCGAGGACGAACCCGACTGTGCTTAGTTGGTGTGAAGGACTTGTTAGGGGATGTCTATGTGCTCTGGTTGCTGTACATATATATGAAGGGAAGCCAGGGTTCAGCAGCCTGACAACCCTTTGGGAAGCGGTTACGGTTGGATTCTTTATGGCAGTTACGACCCGTTGCCAAGTGAACATGTGAGTATTTACATTACAGTAGATACGTTCAGTGCAGCAGGTCAGTCAGGGTTGTTCTTGAAGAGACGTGTCCTCTCTGTCAAGTGGAATATGAATAGAGGATGTCGCCGCCATCCGTCTATGTGTGTCCGAGATGTGTGTGTGTTTACCGGCGGAGAGTCTTGGCCGGGTCCTCGGCGTCTGCATCTCTTGCCGGGCGTGGGGCAGCATGTGGTAGCGCTTGGCTTCATTGACCAGATCTCGGCACGCCTCCGACGATTTGATGAGCTCCTCGTTGTCCACCACGTTCAGGAGGTAGGACGGATGGATGAAAGGAAGACGCACCGCTGCCAGCAGCTCAGACAAATGCTGAAAAAGAGAGGAGAAAAAAAACATCTGAGGTTGGAAAAGGAGAGTCGAGGTGGAAGGCTGCAATCATTCTGTCAATAACATAAAAACACACAACGCCATTAAAACAGTGTTCGCAGGAATCAGATTTAGGTTAGACGGAGTGAAACTGCCAGGGATGATCAAAGAGCTTCTATCTGAAGAACGTTAAAACAACTGAGTTAAAAAAAAAACACACGGCGTCAGTAAACACAGAAAGTTGGATTAACTCCCTTCCTCATTATACGGGCTTTTTATCTTACGTCTTGAGAGATCAGAAAACCCCGGTAGCAGCAAGACGACTGGATTTGTTACCGTCAAAGCTTCAATCCCACATCAAGTTTTCTCTTTTTCTAGTGCTGGACAAGACGCTCGAGCGGAGCTGGAAGGATGAGAAAATAAATCAAAGTCTTCTATGTGTGCAACATGATGATGTTTCACTCGGGTACGTTTCCACCCAACAACACCCTCCCCCTCTACAGTTGTTGTCCGTCGGCTTCCGTATTGATTTCTAAAAACTCCTGTACTGGTTTTAAAAGCTCCTCCTAACAACGTATACAGTTTGTCTTACACGCTTCCAGTGGATGAACCATGAACGGCCCCTCAGGTCTTCTGACACAAACCTGTTAGTTGCTCCCAGGCGCAGAACTAAAAGCCTTGCAGGAGCTTTTATGCTCGGCGCTGCTGAAGCTGTCTTGTTTGAGGATCTGAGGGAAGCTGGAAAGGCTGAACATATAATACTTCTTAAAGCTTTGAGAACGGTTTGTCTTTAAACCGTATTTATTGTATATGATTGATTATATTGTAGCTAATCTGTTATTAATACAGAACATAATAATGAAAGTCTGTTTAAAAAGCTGTTTCCTGTGGTGCACCACAGGGTAGCTGTCTGGGTCCCCTGCAGTTCTCCTTGTCTACGCTTCCTTTAGGCTACAACATCGCCCACGTAGATGATACCCAACTATACATCTCTACTGAGCCTCAATACATCAGTGGACGAGTGACGATGGCTTAAAGCTCACTGGTTTTAGAATGAGTTTTATAAGTAAATAACAATGAATGAACAAAGATCCGGGGCTGACATGTTAAACGTGTTTACTTTTCTACGCAGCTGAATTTATTGCTTCATATTTAAAGAACTTTGGGATGTGTTTTATATTTGAAAGTTATTCTGGTATGAATCAGGATTCTTCATGTAATTTCATCCTGGTTTACTGGATCATGTCACTGCTGTTATTGCAGTTCGATCTGTGTAATTACATTTCTACTTCCTCATTGTGTAATTTCTCGGCCGACACGTGTTCCTTCTTATCATCCTCTTGTCAGACATCTGCGACGGCCTTTGAACGCCACTAACCTTTATGAAAAGGTGCCGCTGCAAATTAACTCTGATTGATTGATTCAATTTCCGTCATTAGAAGCAATTAAACACGGAACGAGCTGCAGTGACTCCTGTTTTGCCAAGTTAACAGGAGGATCCGCTCAGTTCACTTTCATATGGGCATTTAGTTACGCAGCGAGAGCTGAAATGAGGCAGCGGGGAGCGTTTCACTTCAACCTTCTGCTTCCCAGGTTTTTTTGCATCTCAAAATTAAATCTTTCAACTGACAAATGATGTTCTCCTGCAGCCGAATTAAGACCCGGTTCCGGTTCACTGCAGGCCACAAAACATTCTGAAAATTAAACAAACAAACATAAAGAAGAAAACGCAATCATGGCTTCAAACTAGCACATTTTCCAGGCTTCTTCAGCTTGAATATCAGGCTGTTAACGCAGCGTTATTAGGAGTGAAGGCAAACAGGAAGCTCAACCAAAGAACAACAAACATTTGCTCTTTCATAGCTGGATATCTGTACGTTACATCTGCTTACACTGTATAGGTGTGCAGCCAGGCAGGACATACTGTTGCCATGGCAACCCTGTCTATAACTGCTGGTGCCAAAATGCTTTTTTTCCTATTTGTGCGTGTGTGTGTGTGTGTGTGTGTGTGTGTGTGTGTGCGCAAAATGTGAACACGGCCTAGTTGGGCTTTATTTGCAAGGACTGTGTGG
>CAAKHC010017794.1:5722-18191 GCA_901007825.1 Macroramphosus scolopax | reverse complement strand
TTCTTTTTTTGCAGCTCCTGGGTGTTTATAAGTGAGCCCAGCGGAAATGAGACGCCTTTGACTCTGGATATGCAGCCGCCACGGTTCAGTGGCTGTGTTCAACTGGCTGCACACATCAGGACTGAGCACGCTCAGGGAACGACAGAGGACACAGATGAGAGGGGAGGTCCGGAGTTCACCGGCTCGCTTCAAATCCAGGCCGCTCTCTAATACGCAGGGTCGTACTCGGGGCTGATATACATGCGATTTGCGGTGTTGTGTGAAGGTCCAGGCACGGAGCAACCAGCGTATGCGTAGTCAGGTGTGTGTGCTCATGAGGGATTGTGTGCAGACAAAGTCGAGGGGGGAGGCACGGAGGCAGAAGAGAAAGCGCGGATTACTCGCTGCATCAATCTCCATTGTCTGGATACGTCTCCTCAAGAGTGCATATTTGTCACAGATCACGCTGGCGGTGGCCTGTGTCGCGTTCATTTCGGCTGGCTCGGCAGCGGTCCCCCTCTTGAAGGATGATTGCGGTGACACAAAGCTCCTCATCTACAAAAAATACAATTAACCTTGCCTAATGGCGCACATTGATGAAAAGTTTCCATTTCCAAACTCGCGGCTTAAAAGAAAGGCGCTCTAAATTAAAAGTGACGCTGCAGGTAAGAGGGTCATTTGTAGTTTTGAAGGTAAATGAATAGTGAAAAAAATCAGTTTAGATTCCCCACACAGCCTCGGAAGCTCTGATATCATTATACTTTCACCAAATACTGATAGCATCATTTGTTCTGGGAAATTATTTCTTGCTTCTTAATGAGTTTGGCGGGGAAGAAGAGAATCTGCACAGCAGCAGAGTAAATTATCTAGTATATGTATAAGCACACACGTAATACCTTTAAGTGTATTAATTTGACTCAGCGTGCTGCAGAATGTTGGAGCGAGCCTTTGTTATTTCTGATGAGTGGACAGCGGGGCCTTTCGCTAATGGCCAGGCTGGCCTTTCTTTTCTTTATCGCGTATATACACCATTAACTGTCCTTTTGAGCCGTTACATTCGCTGGCCACTTTCCAAAAAGCCAATTAATCAGCCTCTTTTGTCAGGTTGAGTCACCTGGCGAGATAGGATCCTTTTTATGAAATATGTTGAAGTGAGGCGTAATGGAGGTCCTATTCAAGGATTTGGCCGAGACCGGCCTGTTATAATTGGAGCCGTGGACGTCCCTGCAGCAGAGTGAAGGACGTGTCTGTCTCCTGTCACCACCTTCAGAGAGGAGACACTGCGGTGGAGGACGTTTCCCGCCCTCTTGTTTAGGGGATGAAACTTTTTTTTGGATTAATAGCGGCCACATGTTTCGGCCGAGCTACAGGTTAGCTTAGCTTAGCTTAGCATTTCCACATAGAAGCTCCTTTTACTAACATCGGCGGGTCATTTCAAACGCCTAGTTCAGTCTGATGCACGTTGATCCTGCTGGTTTGAAGACTTTGTCACAACCAAATAGAATTACGGACATGTGATTTCAAGTCGGCACACCTTCGATGATGCTCGATCCAAGAAGCGTCAGACGGCGTCTCGCAGGAAGCCGTCATTAACGCTCAACTGCGCTCTTTTTTGTTGTTGTTGTTATTGTTGTCTCTTAGCGATGTCTGGGCGCCGTTTCCTTGTGCCATCAGATGTTCGTGACAGCGTAGCGGAAAGAGAAAATTGCATATTATTTACCCGGCGCCTTCAATATGCCACTTTTCCACTCTATATAGCCGGCAGTCGACATCCCAGCAGCACACGCACGGACACACCGACGTACGACGACGCACAGACGGCCACGCTGAGATAATGCAAAGTCACACAGACTACATGTACCTCCCCCCTTCCCTCCACTCAGTTTTATTTTGCAGTGCTGTGACATTCTGCCCTGACATGTCATTAAAACGTGTCACCGGTTCTGGGGGAGTGATTTCTGCTCCGCTCCTACAAATGGGCAGCGAGGACGGAGCTGAGGAGGGGTGAGAATGATGAGCTGGTGCCGGACCACGAGTGTCAACTCAGCCCTCAGGGTCACATCACCCTTCTCCTCCTCGCATGATGGAAGCAGCCTATTCTCTCTCTCTCTCTGCGCTCTCCTCCCCTCCACATGAATCAGACTTGCCAGTTGTTTTTTTTCGGTCACACATGGGCGGGAGATTTGAGTCTGACTGAGAGCTCAATCACATCTCGGCGGCCTGGATGTCATGGCTCTGCACAGAGGCACCACACCGTTGGATATCAGATTAGAACCGGGCTCTCTTTCCATTCCTCTTACTTTGTTTCTCTTTTTCCTCTCTTCTCAATCACTCGTCTGCCGTTGCTGTCTCGCTCTGCTTCCCTCCCTCTCTCCCCTCCAAACCACCTCTCCTCCTGGGAGTCAGGGTGACCCGGGGCTCTCGTCTCAGGCTCCAGTGCACCGGGTTGTTCAGACAAGCGGGAAAATGTCCCATCGCTTTTTTTTTTTTTTTTTCTTTCCTCCTTCTACTTCATCTGAATAACTCACTTCTTCACCTCTCCGTTAGTGTGTGAGATTGCAGGACTCCGCTGGACTGAGCTGCCTAGCCAAGTGTTCCCCCTCGTGTTTGCCTTGCAGGACCTTGTGGGCGGAGCTAAGCCTGTCCGTCACATCCTGGCGCTCTCTCCTCGTTCCTGTTATTGTTTACTCGGCTCGGTTATCAGTTCAGGCTCGTCCACCTGCTGACACACTGATAACACTGACCCCGACACCTCATTATCATATAACCATTAATAAACCTTTCAGTTCCAACCGGCGTATCTCCAGTTGTCAGAGCACGTCCGCTTAATATTCAATCCTAAATGGATCATATTGATGTATGTGCATCATAAAATAGGGCCGACAAAGTAACATTGATCGTGGAAGTCTGCGCCCGCCTGATGCAGGTGATATAAGACAGTCTGAGCCCACGTTCCTCTGAATGGACGACTCCTCCGGTGATGGATCGCTGCAATCTATCTGATAATCTGGCCTCAATTTCCAAACAAGCTATAAAATACTTTAAAATCATCGGCTTCAAATTCACGGTTTAGTGACTGAATCAATAAAAGAATCTCATGACCTGAGGTTTTCTAAACCGGCGGATGGATATCCGTCTACAGTCCATTTACCTTTTCATGAATGTGGGTTGGAGTTGACGCTCCGACCTTGAGGCTTATCGATTCCCCGTTTGTTAAAGTCTGACCCCGCTGTGCACCGCTGTCAATATCTATCTCGGGGATTTGACCTTTGACTACGGCCTCTAGGAACAACTGACATCCTTGGAGAAGAAAAAGCACAGCAGTCTGTCTTCTGTTTAAGTTGCTTTTTTTTTTTTTCATGCGACTCACAAAACAAAATCAAGTGTGACTAAGAATAGAACGCGTTCCGAGGGCAAAGCACCCCCTGAGACGGTGAAGCACCGCTGTGTTTGGGCTGCGTCTGAAGCACAAAGTTGATGAGGACTACCTGCGGAGAACGAGGAGTCACTTGTCTGGATCCCCGTGCTGTGTACCTCTCAGAGCAGACAGCGAGGGTCGATAGAACAGGTCCACTCAGACATACAGTACACACCTCGTAAACACAACCGTCAGCTGCCTCCGTCCTACCTGCACTCGGGAGGTGGAGTCCTGCTTGATCCACTTGAGGACGGCCTCGTACACCAGCTCCTCGGCCTTGGTGTTGAGGCTGTCGTTGGACAGGTAGGTCACCAGGTCCTCCTTGGACACACTCAAGATCTCCTCTTGTCCGGCCACCTGGAGAGTTGGGGAATCAAACAAGTACCAACAGTTGAATCAGGGTGCAAACCAGCACGTCTCCCACTCGTCTCTTTTCAATAGTGTCGTCTCTTATTATTAGTTAAAAGTACACTGGCAGCGTCAATACTCGTTATGATCCAATTTAGAGAGTTTTATTTATCATACACATGTTTATTACTGCATTGACATGCACATGTGATGGTCACATCTCCATATGACAAGCTGAGGATAGGAGAGTTCACAGGTGAAGAGCTGCAAACACAATCAGAACACTGGTGAAGGCTTATGAATGTACCTCTGATTGTACCTCTGATTGTACCTGATTGTACCTATGATTGTACCTATGATTGTACCTCTGATTGTACCTGATTGTACCTATGATTGTACCTATGATTGTACCTCTGATTGTACTATGATTGTACTATGATTGTACCTCTGATTGTACTATGATTGTACCTCTGATTGTACTATGATTGTACCTCTGATTGTACTATGATTGTACCTCTGATTGTACCTCTGATTGTACCTCTGATTGTACCTATGATTGTACCTCTGATTGTACCTATGATTGTACCTATGATTGTACTCTGTGCCGTATGAAAACAAGCACCTGAAGACCAGTTCCATGAGTCCGGGGTATTTATTTTGACTGTGAACTGAGCACCCAGGTGGGATATACTGTGTATATCATGTATTTTATAGAAAAAATATTAATCTGTATTGGTACCACATGAACACCCTGATACAGAGACTTCCTTCCTTCCTTTCTTCCTTCCTTCCTTCCTTCCTTCCTTCCTTCCTTCCTTCCTCCCTCACTCCCTCACTCCCTCACTCCCTCACTCCCTCACTCCCTCCCTCCCTCCCTGTTTAAAAGATTTATTCTCTCTCAAACATCAGAACCTTTGTCGGCAGCGTTCTGGGAGCTTCCGGCTCCGTACCCACCGGCTCCGTACCCACCGGCTCCGTACCCACCGGCTCCGTACCCACCTCAGGGAAGTTCTGCAGCGCGAAGGCTTTGGCCATGTTGTGGAGCTCCGTGCAACTCATGGCTTCGGCCATCGCCAGCACCCCGAGGCAGTTAGCTGCGGTCAGCTGTTTCTCTGCAGAGACGGACGGAGGAGACGAAAAACAAGAAAACAACAGACACAAGAAGATTGATTAGGACAGGTGGAACAATATCATTCAGACATCAATAACAGGATCACAAAGGGGCTGCAGAGAAAAATGTCTGCAGGTATCACGGATCTAAAGCCTCTCCTGGTGGGGATCGGCCTCAAACTAAGTATAATAACTCAAAACAGCTCCTGGGACAAACAATGAAGGGAATCGATCGCTCTCAGCCCAGCCAGGAGGTGGCCGACGGCGGGGAGCGGGATGCTGGACTCTTCAGAAGAGGGATCTAAGAAACACACACCGGGCTGAGAATACATGATCACAGACAGAGCTGCTGATAGCTCCTTGTATGTCTTTAACTCAACCTCACCATTAATCAGACGAGAGAGAGCAAATGTGCTGGTAATCAACACTAAAGCAGACGGCGAGGCTCGGATCAACCCGGGTGAGCGGCCGCCGAAAACAGGCCTGATTAAACAGAAAGCCATAAAAAGGGGGAAAGCAAAGCCGGACCTTTTATCACCCAAGACAAGAGTCTCTCCTGAGCAAATATCAGCCAATAAAGTTCTGATGAATCACGACGAAGCAAAAGCCAAACCAAAGAATAGATCTGCTGCATCACACGGGGACTCGCCGGGTGATGGAAGATCTGCCCGGCAACAAGGTTTACAGATTTTATCGTCTTGTATATTATAAGTGCAAAGTCAACGAGACAATGTGAAAATATTCTTAATAATATTTAAACATTATAGGCCATTATATTATTATTATAAAAAGCCGCAGTAATTCACATATGACATGAAGTTCTTGGACTAAAGGTGGTGGAAGTAGGTCGAGGGGATGTTTGCCATTCCTCCTCAATAACTGACACCGTATCCATTCCTCCGCTCAAGGACGCGGCGCTCACACCTGGATTCTCTCCCCGTCTCCTAATGTCCTAAAATGTCATGACTCTTGTCGCAGGAATGGATTGATGTCTCACCGGCGATGAAGTCTACAAATGGCGTCCCTGTTTTTCTCAGAATAGAGAAAAACAAATCAATAACGTGGCTGCTGTTTCTTTTGTTCTTTTCCTTTCAGCCTTTTCCTGCCGCTGACCTTTCCGCCAGCATCCACTTCCCCTCGTGTTACCGATACCACGAGAACCATTTATTAAATGGAATGCAAAACCTGACATTTTCAATGCTTTTTCCCTGAAAATCTGGTACATGTCATTTGATTTTCCATGCGACCCAACGGGCTCCGACCCCCCCCCCCCCCCCCCCCTCGTCTGCGCACCCCTTCCCGTACCTTGTCTACGCATCAATCTGTCTTCGCTCCCCCTTTCTATTCCATCATAGGCCAGAGGATTTGACATTTAAGTGACAATTGTTCTATGACCTTTTTATAAAGTCTGGCCCCGTTGCTGCGTCCGGCCCACTGGGACGGGATCACAGGCACTTTACATGACTGGGAGCGTTAGCGGGCCGGATTCTCACGCAGCTGCCGGCTTTGGAAGCATGACAAAAAAAAAAAAAAGGAGGAGATGAGTCGGAGTCGGGGAGGGAGTGTCGGCTCGGCGAGACATTCTGTAGGGGTGTGCACGGTGACGGAGCGTGACGAGGTTTGGAAAAGGTTGCATAGGAAGATCTGATGCACGTAAACACACATCAACAAACTTCAGAAGATCTCAAAAGCTAAAAAAAAAGCCCCTCCAGACCCCGTGAGGTCGTCTGACTCCGGTCTCCAAGAGAACCACGGCGAGATGCTGAGCCGCTGAGGTCGCAGCATCCGACCCTCTTCAAGCCTTAAAACTTGTAGATTTTCATGTTTCTGTGATATCAGACCAATTTTTTATTATTTTTATGGGATTTTATTCGAGCGCATTATCTCTCCCAGTTTTATTCTTTTATTGATCAGAAGCACTTGAGATGCAACTTGCTGTGTGTGAACTCTGCTGTTGATATACAACATTCTTTTAATCACTTCTAAAGCTCTGCACGGGCTGGCCGGGGGGTTTTATATTCCTGAGTTATGGCGTCCTTCTGGCCACGGTGAGATCACCGAGGTCTACTGACCGAGGCTCCCAAATATAAACTCAAACTCTCCGCTGACGTCACCCCGGGAGTTATAAACAAACTCATTCGAAAGCTTTAAGGAGGAAATCTTCCCGTATGCCATCTGTATAGCTTCTTCTGTGTTGTCAGAGCTCCGAGTGAGTGAATCACATGATGGTCTGACTTCTGTAGGTATGTTTACATCCTAAGACCAACAAAACAATCCACCTGCATGCACACAGACATCCAGCCCCCCCCCTCTGTTCTGCAGGCTGCTCCTACCGAGGAAGGAGACGCAGACTTTGCAGAAGGTGTTGAACTGGAACTTGTTGGCGGCCTCCAGCAGCGTCTTGGCGTTGGCCGAGTCGATGACCAGCGACCCCGTGTAGACGAACTCCAGCAGCAGCTCCAGCACGTCGGCGCTGATGTTGCTCATGCTCAGCTTCAGCATCTCCCCGTTGCGCGTCTCCCCCGACGACCTGATCAACCAATCATGGCAGAGAGAGGTGGTGAGGTTAGAGGGATTCTGGGGAGGATGAAGGAGCAGATAAAAAACAAGACGGGGGGAGGAGGGGAGGGACACGGATGCTACACAACAACACCTACACAACACACCTGGTCCAGTACGAGAGTCGGGGAGAAAATCATTACACGATAAGATAACAACACAAAGGGAGAGAGGGGACAGAAAACTTTGGGATGATTTCTACGCTTCTATGAGGCTAGCAGACTATAGCGCTGCATCTGAAACAAAATATTCTCCCTGAACAAAAGATTAGGCAAACAAGAGTTATTGCTTTGATTCAACAGGCATGCTCATCACACGTGTGTGTGTTCATGTATGTTGGAGGTGGACATGCATACATGGCGGGAAACGGACAGCATGAGACAGGTTCGTATGTGTGACCGAGTGCACGCTCGCCGTGCACCTCTGCCCTCCGTGTGCGTCGGGGTGTATCAAAAGCAGCGCATCCGCTCCTACCGGCGTGGTGGAGGAGGTGGAGGAGGTGCCGGGGAGCGCTTGGATGTGCAAATTTAATAGAACACGATATCCATTCGTAATGCAGGGGGCCGGAGATGTGAGGGGAAGCGGAGGCTACTTCAGGAACTGGGCCACGGCGTGACTTCACCGGGATCAAATGACCGAGATTAGATCACACACCACCCCGGGGAGGTATTGGAGCGTTAAATAACACCTCGCCACCCATGTTTAATGTCCCATGTGAAACAATAATCCACTCAAGGGCAGAATAAATGGCATCAAAGCCCTGAAGGATACATGCCCCCGACTACTCTGTCCGTCTCCCCGAGGCCCCGGACGTCAACAATATGAGGAGCAGCCTGCATTAAGATGGATGGGGGCTGTTTCCGTACGTCGCTTACGGTAGCGCGATGCTAACGCTCCGCCTGGTGTGTGTGTGTGTGTGTTGGGAGTGTGTCCCTGTGTTTTCCTCTCTCTGTTGAAGCCAGTTTGTTGGATTAGAAATCATGACAGTCAGCGTTTAGTGAGACACGGACGGCGAAACAAATAAGATGAGACAGGTAGACGGGATGGTGGAGAGTGGAGACGGGGGGGGAGAGAGGGGTCGGGGGCGGATGAGGAGGAAGAGGAAGCAGACGGAGGGAGGCAGGGGCGAGACAGTTCTTCCACAGGGGAGCCAGCAGCCATCCTTCTCAGGGAGGGGTTGGGTTGTTCCATGACTGTACCTTGGTCTTTTAAATAAGAGATATGCCCGCCCACCCCCGAAAAAAAAACCCACCTTCACACCTAAACAGTGCCTTTGTCCCAGCTGCAATAACCATCAGTAGCCTGTAGTGTATGAACTGAGGCATTAGTCGTCATTTTAAGCGCACTGAGGGGGTGAGAGGGGAGAAGGACATCCAAAAAAAATAAAATAAAAGACAACGGCATTTGTCTCTGGAAGGACATTGGCTGGAAAACCACACACGGAGTTACTCTTTTTCCTCCTGCAAAGCAAAAAGCCACAGAGTGTTATTGCCCTTTTTGTCCTGCACAAAGCCCTGCGGTCGGCGGGGGCAGGTAGTCAGACAGAAAGAAAGGAGAGGGGGAGTGTCCTTCAGGGTTAAAGTGATGGAGGGAGGATGGGGAAGAAGAAAAGAGGGAGGGGGAGGGGGAGAAAAGAGCTAAAAATAAAAAAGAAGAGCATGCTCATCATCCTGGTCAATTAGTGCAGAAGGAAACCGGCTCAAGTGGCAGTTTGTTTTGTCGGAGCACTTCTGTTATGGAAATGACTTCTTTTTTTTTTTTCCCGGAGCATCTAAAAGAGGTGGATAGTTTACGCCGCGTCTGATTACAGACTTGAATTTAAATAGAGAGAGATTAAGGGGCGGGGAGGACAGGACAGAGAGAGAGACGGGGAGAGACGGTGGGAGACGGTGAGAGACGGGGACGCTCGGGCAAAGAAATTTGTTTGTGAAAAATGCAGCACTTATTCAGGAGGAAGTCTTAAAGGCGGCAGAGACTGTCAGAGATGATGGTGAGCGGAGGCAGAGAGGAGGGTGGTGGTGGTGGTGGGGGGGCGGCTACACACACACACACACACACACACACACACACACACACACACACACACACACTAATACATCCTTCATCCTACAGAAAACAGCATTTTCTAGCGAATATATTAAGCTGGTTGTTACGAGAGCTTCTATTCCAGGGGAGGACAAGCCGGAGCTAAATGTGGCTCCCACTTACGTGTCCTGACACGACACGCATCGGGAATAAATGATGAAAATAAACAACTATGATGTGGTAGTTTGATCAGGTTTTGCCTTCCAGTACTGAGACTCTGTGAGGTTTTAAAGGGAGACGGTGGAGGCGGTTGGACGGGGACGGAGTCCAGCTGGTCTAAGGGGGACGGGGGGACAGGTGGAGGTGAAGGATTCAACCCTGGACTGACAGAACTCCTGCAACAAGTGAGGATGGGTTGACTGAAACTAATGTCAACCCCTGAATGGTAGAGAACACAGGAGTAAATCTGAGGATTAGACTTCCGACGTTGAGTTTCTGCTCCCCAACAATGGGGGTCAATAGAATTCATTTTGGATTTCTCACAGATTTGCATTCACTCCCAAAGACTATATTTATGTATGCTTGATCTAGAAAGACTGAATCCTCTTAAAACATTTATCTCCCTTGTGCTCGGGCAGCCGCGGAAACTTGCAGACGTCTCCATCTGAAGATAATGTGGCCAAATAAAACCGCACGGCTCCGCACGGCCGCCGAGCGGCGGTGAGTGAGACCACGTGTCCGGTGATACGGGGGATCTGACCCTTAATACAACGAGTACTGGACTCTCAGGGGGTGGGACAGCGTCCTGTCTTCCCTGCAGGGGGGGTGAACGGAGCAGTCGGGGTTGAAGCTCAGCTGCACTGTGATGGGCTTTAACACAACTCAGTGAGAGAAACTAACGGCATGAAGCATGCGTCAGGACGGCTCCCTGATTCGCTCTGACATGTGGTGCAGAGGTGTCTGCAGAACACTTATTGTTGAATACAGGAAGGGTAAGACGGAGTTACTGTGTATTATCTGTGTCCCTGCTCTTTGCATTGGCCCTTTAAAAGGGTCAGGTTATACGTTTAACATGCACATGACCACATGCAGTGGGTGTGGAGGGAAGAAGATTCAATAAGTGTTTGTGAGCCGGTTCAGTGGAAGAAGGTTGTGTTGTTTGGACATTTTTAAGCACCAATTTAAAAAATGTCACGACTCAGAAAAGGAGCCGTTTGGACTGAAATCCCCGAGGAGAAGAATTCAAAGTTTACAAATTAATTTTCATAATTACTTTGCCTTAGCAGGCTGCTTCATTTCGGCTCATTGCCAATCAAGCCTTTAATTTGGTAAGTGAGTATTTGTGTGTGTGTGTGTGTGTGTGTGTGTGTGTGGGCCAGTGAAAGGAAGTGTGATGTGCACTCTCACCCTCCAGTATTACTTCTCTGACTAATGGCAGCCTGCCTGGATAACACACAGGAGTTATGGCCTTGCATCCTACACACACACACACACACACACACAGTAAACACGCACAATTCATTTTCACATTTCCCCAATCAAACACACACACACACACTGTGCACACACACACACCCGGTGGTGGATCAGAGCCGGTCTGGATGTCAGTGCAGGAGCCGGCTGCTGGAGGACGCGTGGGCGCGCAGAAGGAAAGTCTGTCTGTCTTCTTTGACCTCCGAAAACACACGTGGCCTCCACTGAGCCGAGAGAAGCATCAGCATAATTCCAGCCGCACTGGAAAGCCGCCCTGAGTGGCACATGAGAGGCTGCAACTCGGTGACGGACGGGTCCTGGCAGTCTTCGCTCTCCGCCTGGCTGCAGACACCTCACACATCCCCGACCCGACTTCGTCTTCCTCGTCTGAAGGTGTTTTTGATCACCTCCACTGAGGAGGTTAAGCTTCCTCCTGCATCTGTCGGCCTGTTTGTCCGTCCAACTTTCAGCAAGATTATGCAGAAACTAGCGATATCTTTGTTGGCAGACGGTCTGCGTCCGACCGAGCGACCCCAACGTCCTTTCAAACCTCATCACAGACCAACCTGAACCTTCCTTCTACCTTCCTGTCTGCAGCCGGCTCTGCGCCGCGCGATGCTCTAACTTCATGACTTCATTAAATCAACCCTTAGACATCCTGAATACTTAAAGAACAGTTCAGTGGACGTTCACCAGCCAGAATCTCTTGAAAAATAACGATTCTATTACAATAGTTTAACATTAATTAACCGATTAATGAGAAGTTTAAGACAGGAATCGCCCGACGTGGGTGAAGAGGAGCCGGGCGGATCTGCAGGCGGCTCCGCTGGGAGCTCAGGTAACTTTCAGAGGTGCCGTCTTTACGCATACATGATCTGGCTACGCGGCGGATAAGAGGCACAGACGAGACAATCTGACGGACAGGTTGACCAGCATGGGGGCTGCAGCTCTGCCTCGGTCCCTCAGGAAGGTTTCCCACCGCTGTCAAGGTCAAAGGAAGACTCTCTTTCTTATTCATGGGGTGTAGCTGTCAGGATGAGCAGGCTCAGTACAGATGTGGCTCTCTCTCTCTCTCTCTCTCTCTCTCTCTCTCTCTCTCTGTCTCTCTACCTCCAAGCCGGCGGATGAGGCCGACGCGGCGGCTGCCGAGCCGCTCGCCCATCTGACGAGCTTGTTGTGGAGGCAGCAGCATGGCTGCAGGGCAAAGAGGCAAACTTCCCCAAGGCATCGGAACGTGTTGCCTCTCTTTGTTTTTGTCTTTGCTCAGCACTTCATTCACACACACACACCATAAGAACTTTGGGTCCAGGGGACTGTCAATCAAGCCGAAAACACCTGCAAGGATTTGAAAGATGAGGACATCGGGGATTTGAGGAACTCCCTCCTCGCCGGAAGACACGCCGGCTCCGTCAGACGTACTCACGCGTGCACTCACACATCCGACACGCCGGCACGTCGTACGGACGGGACGTACAGAAACAAAACAGGTTGTAGAAGAGGAAAATATGGAGAATGAAAGGCGGGATACTCGGGGAATACTTAGATCCACATCAAATG
>CAAKHC010017785.1:0-14097 GCA_901007825.1 Macroramphosus scolopax | reverse complement strand
TGAGGAGGAAGGCCGAAGTTCAACCTGCAAAAACAGCCGTGTTGAATTGTGTGTGTGTGTGTGTGTGTGTGTGTGTGTGTGTGTGTGTGAGACCTGATTAGCAGGCCTGTTATCCTGGTCAAATTCCCCCCCCCAGGTGGAATAACTGCTGAGAATCAGTCACATGACACAAGCTGCTCGACTCTGGAGAAACATCTGGACCCGTGAGGTTCCCTAGGTTCCTGCGTCTGTACGAGGCTGCAGAGGAACAAACACAGCGACAGCTCCTGTTGATGATGCTGGAGTCAGGGAGCCCAGACGTCCGTCTCCCTGGCAACACTCTCCCGTTCCTCCTGGGCGGGATGAGATGTATAATCCCTGCAGCTTGATCCGGGTCCTCAGGCTCTCCTTTTGGATGAGCTGGAACACCTCCGATGTGAGCTGCCTGCAGGGGGGCCCAAACCAGCCCAGCTGACTTCTTTCAACATGAAGGAGCTCCCAGCTCCCTCTGGATGATCTCCTCACCTGTAGCACCACCCTGCAGTCAGCCTCTTGTATCCGTGGTCTCATGATCACCCAGAGTTTGTGTCCATAAGCTGAGTGTTGGACTGTAGATCAACCTGCCGACCACTGCTGACGCTGCAGCTGATCAACACACATCGAGACGCTTGAAGGGAACAAACCGACCGAGGCCTCCGTCTCTCTGGTCCTGCGTCCTGTCCCTGTGTCCCCCTCCGGCCGGACTCATTCCAGCTGTTTGCTGTGACTGTATTACCTGAGGAACCCGTCTCACCTTAGCATTCAGCCCGGGTGTGTTCTGGGCTCCATGGCGACCCGCCGAGCTGCGGGTGATTGATCGCACCATCTCCAGGAGGATTACTACGCCACGGTGCAGAGCCAAATGAATCATTGTGACACCGTGGCCGACATGTAGCTTCTCCCCTGCACGTTATCAGTGTAAAACCTGCAGCAGGTGGAACCACCGGTGTTCACCCAGCGGAGGTCGAGGTGCGTTCAGGCCCCAGTTATTTACATTCAGGATTAATATTTATAATCGTGGGCTCCCCTCGTACTTTACGAAGACGCCTCATCATGAGTGGATGCTGCGCGTCGCTGACCGTCATCGCTGCATTCAGGTCCGGGTGGACAGTGAGGGACGGACGGGTGATCTCAGGATGATACCTGAACATATTCAGGCAGTAAAAACACATCATCTGTCCTCATCTGAACTCATATCCGGGCTCATCCCGCCTGTCGGCTTTAATAGAGACTCACAAAAAATAATTTAACCAGCAGCAGAAGTCCAGCCCCTCAGAAACACTTTTAAACAACTTAGATTGCTTTTTTCCTCACATCTGTCTTCTCACAATCTCTCCCATTTCTGCTTAACTGTCTCTCATTTTCCTTCTTATTTGGTCCAACGCTCCGAC
Source organism: Macroramphosus scolopax (assembly GCA_901007825.1). Lineage (NCBI taxonomy): Eukaryota > Metazoa > Chordata > Actinopteri > Syngnathiformes > Centriscidae > Macroramphosus > Macroramphosus scolopax. Next base: position 12,688 of record CAAKHC010017785.1, on the reverse strand, counting down.
TCGGTGTCTCTCGCCGCCTCTCGTTCTCTCACTCTGTGATACATCAGCCTCCCTGAGAGAGGAAGCAGAGCCCCCAAAGTAATTTACTGATGCAAAGGATCCTTCCTCAACTCCGTGAATACATATCTCCCTCGTAAACAGCCCACCGCAGATCCACACTGTTACAGTACTCCTAACTTTCACCTGGACATGGAAGCAGTCATCGACCAGGTCTGCACAACACGCATGAAGCGTGTGTGTAAACATGCATCAACATGGATGCATGAGGGGATCATGTTCTACTGCAGGAAGGTCTGTTTGTATGAGGTCACGACTCCTAAACCACCTGGTTTGTTTGAAACTCGCTCAGCGTCGCTCAGTGAGACTGCCGACGTACAAGCACGTCCTCTGAGGGGGGCGGGGCTTTAAACATTCCAAAGAGGGGAGCACTAACTATCCTTCCGTCGTCCCGGCCCCCACGCTGCCGGCTCCACAAAGTGGCGGCAGTAAATGCTCCGGATGACAAATGGCGGCTTGGTCGAAGGGTTTACACAAGCGTGAACTATCGTCTGTTGGTTGGCTGACTTTAAGTCGGCTGGTTAGCCGAGAGGTCAATAACCTTCAGATTTCTACCTCCTGAGCCGTGTATCCAAGCTGACCCCCCCACATCAGTTCTCAGGGCTCTGAGGCGACTTCCAGTGTGACAGAGATGTTCAGTGCTTCTGGGAGGGAAGACCTCTCCACCTTTCAGTGGGTGTCAATATGGGGTCCCCAGGGGTCCTTCAGGGGGTTTCAGGGGTCATTGAGGGGGTTCCAGGGGTCCTTGAGGGGGTTCTTAAGGGGTCCTTCAGGGGGGTCCTTCATGGGGTTCCAGGGGTCATTGAGGGGTCCTTCAGGGGGTTCTAGGGGTCATTGAGGGGGCTCCAGGGGTCCTTCAGGGGGTTCCAGGGGTCATTGAGGGGGCTCCAGGGGTCCTTCAGGGGGTTCCAGGGGTCATTGAGGGGTCCTTCAGGGGGTTCCAGGGGTCATTGATGGGGTTCCAGGGGTCGTTGAGGTGGTTATAGGGGCCCTCAGGGGGTCCTTGAGGGGGTTCCAGGGGTCATTGAGGGGGCTCCAGGGGTCCTTCAGGGGGTTCCAGGGGTCATTGATGGGGTTCCAGGGGTCCTTCAGGGGGTTCCAAGGGTCATTGATGGGGTTCCAGGGGTCCTTCAGGGGGGTCCTTCAGGGGGTTCCAGGGGTCATTGAGGGGGTTCTGAATCTACCATTCAGTAGAGACGTTATGTGATAATCATCCCTGAACTTCACCTCCAATCAGATTCAATATTTCAACGCTATTTATACGTTCGTCTGACGGGTCAACGATCTCCAGAGAAAAGTGCTCAAATGTGAATTAAAGGAAGGAGAATGTTGGATCTTATTTTACACTTTAACCTCAACAGCTCAACTTTTCTCCCACATATTTACTCGTTATTCCTCCACTTCGTGCTTCTGCCTGGCAGTGAATCCGGGTCACGTCCTGAAGGGCGAGTAGAGAGCAAAGTGCTGACATGTGCACATGGGGAGCGACGGCGGCGGCCCCAGGTTGGCTGCACATGGGCCCGTTTATAGGCCGACGGGCAGGTTGTGGAAGTTAACGGAAGGTGAAACGAGAGATATTCTGACCACTTTACATCACCTCTCCCCACAGACCCGCCCGATGCCACAAAGCATCGTCTGGCCGCCCCGACAGCGGACACGCAGCCCTCCGCTTCACTTTCATTCTCATGAACGTCCAGCTGAACTTCCAGAGTCGTTCTGAATTTGATGCACCGTGCACGACATAAATGACTGTTTTTTTGGACACATATTTGAGAATAAATCAAAGTTGACGCCACGGTCGTTTGGAGCGGCTTAAAGTTTCTCACGACCTTCATCAGTTTTAGTTCTTCATCAACACATAAGAATCATCATCATAAAACAGATCGCTCGTGACTTCACCATCGTATGTCACCAGCGTACGTCACCAGCGTACGTTGGCAGCGTCCTGGATATTTTGGTTTCATTCATCTGCATCTGGAAGAAGTGGAGTCACCTCGTCCATCCTTTATATACAGTCTATGATCAGGTCACAAAATAAACGTAAAGCGCCACGTTGGAGCTCCTGATTTACATAATGGTACCCAGTGGTAATACTCTGATCTTTGATAGTGTAAATGGTTACCATGGAAACAGGAGACTGTATGACAACAATCCTTCCCCAAAGCATCCCAACGTCACCTCCTCCTGCAGCCCCAATGATCATAAACCTACAGATATCCTGTATCTGTATTGTCTCTGATACCTCGACTGCTCCAGTGGATCAGTTCAGATCAGATCAGTCAGGTGGAGCCAGGCAGCTTCTAGGTCGACTAAAAAAACAACATCCATATAACGACATTCTTCTTGCGGATGCAGGTTAGTTTTTATTATCATTTTTAATTTTAAGATGTCGTGTTTGCAGTAGATTATATATATATCATATATCCTGACCTGTGACCTGTGTCGTGTCCTGACCTGTCGTGTCCCGACCTGTGACCTGTGTCGTGTCCTGACCTGTCGTGTCCCGACCTGTGACCTGTGTCGTGTCCTGACCTGTGACTTGTGTCGTGTCCTGACCTGTCGTGTCCTGACCTGTGCCGTGTCCTGACCTGTGACTTGTGTCGTGTCCTGACCTGTGTCGTGTCCTGACCTGTGACTTGTGTCGTGTCCTGACCTGTGTCGTGTCCTGACCTGTGTCGTGTCCTGACCTGTGACCTATGTTGTGTCCTGACCTGTGACCTGTGTCGTGTCCTGACCTGTGACCTGTGTTGTATCCTGACCTGTGACCTGTGTCGTGTCCTGACCTGTGACCTGTGTCGTGTGTCGTGTCCTGACCTGTGACCTGTGTCCTGACCTGTGACCTGTGTCCTGACCTGTGACCTGTGTCCTGACCTGTGTCCCATCCTGAGGTTGCCGGCAGCAACACCAACCACCAGCCTCCGTGTGTGAATGTGTTATCAGGTTCCTGACAAGTCGGTTCCCTCAGTTAATAAAGTTAAAAAGAATAAAAGGAACAAATCAGAACGACGACTTTCATCATTTGAAAACGTAATGAAAATAACTTTCCACTCCCCCCTCGATTCTTTCTCTCTTTTCTTTGTCACTTCCCTCTCCCGCCCTCCCTCGTTCTCTTCTCCAGCTGTTGCTCTGTTCCGTCTCTCCTCTCTTGACTCGAGCATCATCTCTCCTCTCTTTCCTTTATTCTCTCGTTCCTCTGAACATTCGATCTATTGTCAGTCTCCTTTTCTCTTCTTTCTCCTCCATTCCTTCTTGACCTTCACTCATCCCTCTATTTCCTGTCTCCCTAGCTGATATCCCCTCGTCCCCTCGTCCCCTCGTCCCCTCGTCCCCTCGTCCTCCTCTCCCTCGTTGCCTCTCCCTTCCTCTCCACAATGACAGACCATCTGGCCTCAGCCAGGCATCTTTAATGGCTTCATCACGGGCCGCGGGACGCCGCTGAACCGAGAGCAGTGATTGGCTGACTGGCTGGCAGTCCCCTAACCCCCCCCCTCCACCCACATTGGGCCCGTCCTACTTTGAGAAGTGACGTGTCCAATACAGAGACACTCGACTCCTCATATAAACCTTACTGATGCCCTGTTTGGCCACTGGGGGCAGCGTTTGTAACGGAGTTGTTATTCAGCCTTGCAGATGTGCTTAAATCAATTAATATCTTTATCAGTTTAAGGTGGTGACCTGGCCGATGGGCCCCAGATGTTCGTCTGTCAGGGAGAACACAAGATAGAAGAAGTGTTTGCATGCGTCCAGACTCGCCCCTCTGCGTGCCACCTCCCTCCCTTCGGCCTGGCGCCCGGCCTGGAACCAGCGGTTTAATTAGCCTGGATTAGTGCAAACACCTGCGTGGGCGAGTCGGACTTCAAGGTTCACCTACACTTCACTGAGAGACACGAGAGGCTCGGAGCTCCGAGTCAAACAACGACAACGCAACAGCAAACCGCTGCCCGTTTATTTATAGAGCCCCACGTTTGGAGGTCGGACTGTCACCCCGTTCAACCTCTAACTCAACTGGCTCACTTCAACTTCACAACAACAATAAAGCCTCACGTATGAGTGATGCATTGACGTGTTTGTCCGTCCTGTCCGGGGTTTCCCTCCTCCTGCAACACTGCAGCTCTTCTGCATCTTCAGCTGAACTGAAAGTGACCCGCAGCCTCTGTGTGAAGCAGAGGAGCTGGTAATGATGAAGGGCAGAACGAAGGAGATAACCACACTTCTAATTAAGGACAATGGCCCTCTGGAGATGGGCAGCGATATCTCACACGGCACTTTGTACCGAAGCATGTACTGTATCAGGGACAGACATTAACGGGGCCTCCAGGCGAAAATCTTCTTGAAAGTTCACAAGATGTCTGCGGAATTAAAAATGAGGAGGAACAATTCCCTTTGTCAGGATGTCAGATATGAACTCGTCCGGAGGGTTGTGTCGTCGTCTCTCTGCTCTGTATCACTGCACCTCTGAAGGCTGCTGACACGTGAGAGGCGGCGTTCTTCATCAGCGACCTGCTGCCTGCGTCTGACTCTCGCTAATAAAACTGACACCTTGTGTAAAGGTTTCTTTTCCTTGTCGTCATGATGGACAAACCTCCGACACAGTTCAGTCTGCTGCCATTTAAAAAGCCGCCATCATCGTCACATGTCAGCTACGTATACTGGATAGCAGCTACCAGGTATCCCAATGTGCTGCCCTCTGGTGGCCGCAGTAGTTATAACCAGCACAGACGAGGAAATGAGACAACGTCACCGTTAAATGAGGAAGTCTGACGAGGTCGGACGGATCTGATGAGCAGCTGACTGTTGGAGACCGGTTCACATCCCTGAGACAACACTGCAGGCTGTTCTTGTCGTAACCATGACGACAAAAGTGGCCTAGTCTGTATGCAAAGTAGAAGATATTTCCCTGACCTGAAGATAACCTAGATGACCTGAGAATAAGAATCTGTGTTCTGAAGCAGCTCAGTTTAAGAGTCGGGCTGCATCTCTGTGGTGAGGAGAGGAAAACGAGGCCAACAAGGAGCTTCAGAAGCTCCGGCTTCTGCTGACTCTGCAGTTAATGCTTCTGCAGGACCACATTTTATTTTACGGTCCTCTCGGTGATTCCCGACCTGCTGCAGCTCATCACGACACTCAGCCGGATCCGATCATCCCTCTGATTCTCTGATGGTTTTCAATAACAGCTGCACACAGACTGTTATTGCATTTGTTGTTTGAGTTCCCTGTCAGATCCATCGTGATCAGAACACTTTGAAACAACACATGTGCTGTAGATACCAGAGGCTGAACACTGGACCAATACGGGTCAACCAAGAATGCAGCGGACAGGATCCTTCCCACGTTTATAGGACCGATCCACCAACGGGACCGGCCTCCTCTATTCTGTATTCTGCCGGTTAAACATCAATATAGGTCGTTTTCTCAGCTTGCAGTCCTGTTGACTGTCGGCCACCACAGAACTCTTGGTTGGGTTGACTGGACCTGAGTGTCCGCTGGCGTCGGTCTGACCCACCAACCAACCGATCCACCAACCAACCGATCCACCAACCAACTTGCCTCCTCACTCTCAGACGTCGTGACTCTACCACCTGTGCTTGTTGTGATGAGTCGATATATCTGATCCCTCTGTGTTGGACAGAAACATGGTCCAGTCAGTCTTCCTCTCATCTTCCCTCCTGGAGATCAAAACCCGACTCGGTGGTGTCGCCTGACTTTACTGGAAGGAAAACGTACAGAAAGTCTCGTTTTCTGTGCATGAAGAACTTTAAATTGTAGAATGCTGAGCTCAATCTTTCCCCCAGTTTGTGTCCCTCCATCCTCTCTTTCTCTCTCTGGAGAAGACAAGAGATGGAGAGAGAGAGAGAAGGAGGCGATAGATCATCCTCCACCTTCTATCTTTGGGTCCTGTTGTTGCTCCGTTCTGTCCTCTGAGAGATGAACGTATAAAAACAAGAAAATGAAGGTAATAAAATAGAAGAATGAAAGCGGGGCCATCTCGTTCCCTCTTCCTCCATTTCTCTCGCCAAAAAAAGAACCCTCGCTGGGCCGAGAGGAGCTGCCTATCAGAGGAACGATGGGATGGCGAGAGCAGAAAGACATTTCCAGTTCTTCCTCAGGGTTTATGAGCCGTGAAGAGTTTTCAGGGAAGCTGAAAATAATACTGCAGTCGTTCATCACACGCGTTCAAGGATCCTCCCGCCTCCCCTCTTTCAATTTCATCTCCTCTTCCCCCGTTTTACTTTATTTTTATCCTCCTTCTTCGTATCAATTCTTTGTTGCTTCACTGTGCTGGGAAATTAAATCCTCTGTAGGTCAGAGTCTGCATGGAAGTTACCAGAAGAAGACATCACTTCCTCCACTGAACATCTGAGGACAATATTCCTTCAGATTCATTCCTTTAGTTCTGATCCTTCAACCTCTGGCTAAAGACGTTAGCATCCTGGCTAAAGACGTTAGCATCCTGGCTAAAGACGTTAGCATCCTGGCTAAAGACGTTAGCATCCCTCTTCCTCACGGTGGAGGTGGACGCCTCCACTCTCTGTCGCACATCAGCGCCAGACGCCGTGACGAGCCGCCGGGAGGAGAACCGGCCGGTGAATCGGTCCGCTGGTGTCGGTCAGTCTGAGACTCCATCATTTCAATTTGCTGTATTATGTTAATTGATGCACCGTCAACGAGCGAGACAGCGGTGGTGATGAAGAGACCAGCGTTCTGAAACCCAACAGGATGGATGAAGATCCTTTGAATAATTAACAAGGTAGTTTCCTGTAACAGAGGCGGCGGCGGCGGCGAGCGAAGGACCCGCCTCCAACAACAGCTACAAACCTAATGGACACATGTCGAGTCTCCTGGAGGACGGAATCATCAATGACACGTCCACACAGACTGTGAGCAGCTGAGGGTCCAACCAGGAGCCTCCGGTTGCTCCGCCTGAGCCTTCGTCCCCCCATTACAATTTAAATATTCATATCTAAACAACCCGTTCTATCTCTCTACCGTAACACGTATTTTCACACTCTTGTCATCGTCACATAATTATTTCATCATGAAAGAATGTCGCTCGTCGCGGCAGCGTTTCCGAGGCGGCGTCCGCTCCTCCAGCTCGCTCCTCCAGACACTAATGGCTTGTTTTCAACGGAGAGTTTGGACGCCCGCGCGAGAAATAAATAACAGTAATGAAGCAGGAAAGACTGGAAATGGAGAAAGCTCGTCTCTGGAGGAGAAACATGCTGTAGATGTGGAGAGGTCACGATGAACGAGGCGTTGTTTAGTGGCTCTGCACCTCCTCCGGCGGGGGAACAGCTGCCGGTGGGTCAGGTGAGCGCCGCCACCGGGGAAATAACACTCGTCTAAATCACAGAGAGGAGACGGGAAGAGAGGGGGAGGAGATGGAGGGAGGCAGGGAGAGGAAGAAGGAAAATTAATTACAGAGAGATGAGAAAGGAGGTGTGGAAGAGAGAGAGAGTGATGAAGAGGAGAGAAAACAACAGAATAGTGCAATGAGTTGGAAAGAGATGAAAGAGCCCGAAGGAGTGGAAACACTCAGAGAGGATAGACGACGTTCATTCACAGAGATGAGAGCGAAACAGAAACAGAGAGGCTGACTGATGAAACAGGGGAGGGATGGAGAGAATACAAGACGGAGGAGTGATGGAAGATAACAGCAAGGAAAAAGGACGAGAAGAGTGAGAGGTGAGAGCAGCTCAGACACCTGGAAGGAAAAGAATGTGGGCCGATCAGGTTCTCAGCAGGAGGAAGAAGAGGAGGGGAGGTCCTTCAACATCTGGATGAGAGGCTCCGCCCACCGTCCCACCTGAACCACCACCTCTCCTGAACCTTTCTTTTTTTATTTTCAGCATGTTTTTACGCTGCAAGTTCATCGATGTAAACTGGATTTACAGGAATCTCATATTGACATATTGAACTTCCCCCACAATGCATTGCATCAGGTACGACTCTGCATGGACTGTTTGTAGCTACAAACTAAACTTCAGACGGATTCGCAGGAACATCTTGATGTACTGGATGTTCTTCACTGCTCAACCGTCGACACTCATTCCAGGACGTCTCTCTGCATCAATCCGGTCGTGGAAGCTGATCACCTGCAGCTGGAAGGAATCTGGAAACTGCTGGAAACGTCTGACTCATATCGACTTGAATTAAGTTGATTTAATTTCCCATGAGGTTGTCAGATATGTGGACGGTTAAACTGTCTTTGCACAGGCCAGTTGCCTCCATGTACATGATCAGTGAGGCTATAATGGGCTTCAAGTCGTATTAACTACAGTTGGAGCCCTGCAGAATATAAGAGACATCAGGAGGATCCTGAAGGACAAACAGTAATTAAATACATCCTAACCCATTCCTGGGGTTCTGTTGTAGGAACCTGATGGCTTCATCGGGTCAGTCTGACCTGTGCGACTCCACACGGTTCAGCCTCATGCAGATGCGGCACAGTTCACGTTTTTCTGCAGCTGCTGCAGAATTCTGGGCATCAATCTCCATAAAGGGGAGCAGGCGGGTCAGAGCCACGGAGCTGCTGGGAGCCGGCAGATTAAAAAAACAGAGAGCCGTCACAGTCCAGCACTTATTGGACGGATCGTCCCGAGGCTGCACTGACTGGACCTCTACCTGTTGATGTCACCGAACCTCTGTTAGTCTTGAAAGATCACACGTCCGACCTGCCGGTTGACCTCACTGATTCACAGATCACATGACCGGGTCGCCTCCCTGCAGACCTGCTGCAGACCTGCTGTCCATCACAGTAGAACCAGAACCAGCAGGACACGGCTCCAAGTGGAGCTCAGCTCGGTTTGAAGGAAGCAGCTGTGTGCAGTGCAGTGAGGGAGGAAGACGAGAGGTTCGGTGTTGTGCACTGACAATAAAATAAATAAAGTCTTGAGCACCAGAGACTCATCAGCCGAGGTTTTAATAAAACTGAAGAGACGACTGTTCTCCATTTTATTGACTGCAGTTTTCTTCAAATACTTAATTATACTCAGGGAAGCGAGGATGTGTGTGTGTGTGTGTGTGTGTGTGTGTGTGTGTGTGTGTGTGTGTGTGTGTGTGTGTGTGTTTGTTTTGAAGGAGGGAGTGCAGATTCAGAGCCAAATGGGTGCTTCCTCAGAGCCTCGAGGCAACTGCCGACTGTGGCGGAAAATATTAGACTCCTGGAAATAGCTGACGATTCAGTGGGTCTACATCACGCACACGCGCGCACGCACGTGCACACACACACACACACACACACACACACACACACACGTTCATTCTCTCTCTACCCTCGCATGCTTGTGAGTGAATGAGGACTCACGTGGGGAAGAATTTCTGCACCAACACTGGAGGATCGGAGACGCAGGTGAACGTGATCCTGCACGAGTCTGCACACAAACAAGCTGACGTGAATTCGTTTGCTGCAGATTCAATCTGAGTTCAGCAGGAGATGAAGAGGAGAAGCAGGTTTACATCGGCGACGAGCGCAGGAAACACAAAGCTGCTCGACGCCGAGACGTCGTCATGTGGAAGGTGACAGAGTGTTAAAGGACCCGAGCACAGCAGTCGAAGGATGCTGGAGGTCCAGAGGTTCTTCTCCTGGTTGTGTTGGCTATCCGTCCACACTGACCCCCCCCCCCCCCCTTCTGTTGGTGCATAATTGCATAGCCTGATATTTTTACAGCATGATTAATAAATTAATTCTGTGTTTCACTACTCATGTTATGTGCAGCACATATAGGAGGGGGGGGGGCAGTAGGAGGGGGGGGGGGCAGTAGGAGCTCGCTCGCCATGCAGGAAACTTCCGTCCCGTTTCTTTCTTGCAGCTGTTTCAGACTCGTGACACCTCAATAATTCATCTCTCTCTAATGACTGTTGAGATGCAACATGTTTACACATCATTCATAACAGACGAGCCTCGTTCATAATAAATCATTAGGTAAACATTTACTAATGATTAATTCAGCCTAACTAATCGCTGGTAGAGAATCAACTCATCGTTTACAAATGTATATTTATGTTCTGTCCTCAATAAACTGCCGTCTTATAATTGACTGACTAATGTTGGTGATGAATCATGCAGACGGATCTGGAAGGAAACGGCTCTGGTATGAATTTACAACGCCGACACGCCCGCTGGGCTCTGAAACTTTCCAGAAGCAGCAGCAGCATTAATGCAGGACAGAAGGACTAATTGAAAGCAACTCGTATTAATTAGCCCGGACAGCTGGGGAAAGAGCATAATCGGCTGTGAATTACCTTCCGCAGAGGTCACACTGTGACAGACAATAAAGATATTATTGGTGCCGTGGCAGGTGAGCGGGCCGGTGGATGAATACAGATGAGAGGGAAGGCGCTAACAGGCTGATCCAGGGTGAGCATTTACATATTTTAAATGGCCTCATCTGTCTCTGGTGCACAGCTGATACCACGAATCAGGACGAGAGCAACAGTAAGACATGTTGAACTTTAAGGATTAACAGCGTTACAAGCTGCAGGTGTGCTGAGGTCAGAGATGCAACACCTCATGTGGTAAAACAGCTTTGTGACTGCAGAATGTGGACGTGCAGACAAACGATGACAGATGTTCTCCACAGACTTACCCTCTGGATCCAGCGCCACCTGGAGGCTTCAACCGCCGCTACGGTGCTGCTCCTCTCCTCCTCTCCTCCTCTCCTCCTCTCCTCCTCTCGTTCTCTCGTCCTCTCCTCCTCACCTCCTCATCTTCTCTCCTCCTCTCCTCCTCACCTCCTCTCCTCCTCCTCTCCTCCTCGGTGGACCTGCACGTCCAGCACACTTTAGACTCCCTGTGTTTGCTCCCCCTCCAGGCGTCCTCAGCCTCCCTCCGTGAGCAGGTACAGAACCTTCCACTCCTGCGTGCAACAGTTGATCATCATCGTTTCCAAGTTTTGTTATAAATAACAAAAGAGATGATTGACTCGGTCGAATAAACATTATTCTGATCCTGAGCAGAAGATACGCCATCGCTGTGTGTGTGTGTGTGTGTGTGTGTGTGTGTGTTCGTATGTCTCTTCTGTATCTACAGTGGGACAGACGTTTAAATGTATTCTCGGCCTGCCAGCAGACGTCAAAACACAATTCAGCAGACGAGCAACGACTTTTTTTTATCAGCGTGTTTGTGTGCGTCAAGACGTCTCTAAATATAATTACACACACTTGCCAAGTTGCCAGTGTTGCTGTCAGTCGTTGAGACGGAGAAAGTCTCCGTGCATCAGTGAGCGTGGGTTCGTCTGGGTGAGCTCGTCTGCCCGCTTGCGTGCGCGTGCGTGCGTGCGTGCGCGCGCGCGTGCGTGCGTGCGTGCGTGCGCGCGCGTGCGTGCGTGCGTGCGTGCTACTGTGAGACTAACAATGAAACCCACCATGTGTATCACCATATTTCTGGCCTTTCCTTTCCCTTCATCCAGGCGTTGTGAACCTGGGCTGCAGTCCAACAAGAGACAACAATGTACACGCACACGAGCACGCATGTACACACAACATGTGCACACGTGCAGACAGTCGGTGCACACATCTTCTCTGAGAGCAGACGAACGCAGACACATCAGAAGGTTCAGACAAAAGCTGTCGAACCCAGAAATGTGTACTTCAACACTCATATAAAACATTAGGTTGTTTTATTACTGCCGTCATCGGGAGGAAGAACAGGGTGATGCTGAATCAAACTGAGCCCCATTTCTCTGGTTCCAAACAGCTAACAGCCTCTGACGGGCTCAGGTTGTTATTCCGAGTGTGTTAAAGCCTCATACAGAAGATCCCAGCAGAGACAAACGTGTGAAGTGTCCCTCTGAAGTCTCACAGAGGTGAGATGTTGCTGGACGGAGTTGGACTTACGTCACAGAAACCCAATGAGGCACCAAACTGCATGTGGAGCTTTGGACCTTAGAAACACTCCGTCCTACACAGCGCCATGCAGAACATCATGTCAGGACGACCGCCAACAGTCAAACAGAAGAAATACAACACCAGAGGACCTCATCCAGAAGAGTCCTGCTGCAGACAGACCTGCTCCTCAACTAGAAACAAGAAGATGATGAAGAATGACTCTTACAAAGGTTCCGCTGACGAGGTCCAGTTGGTTCTCTGATCTTTACAAAATGTTCTATTGTCTCTTTGGACAAAAGCGTCTGACAAGATATTAATAATCTGAGCCCGTCAACATGAAGATGAGGAAGTGTGAAATAATAAAAGTGGGCGGCTGACGGTGGCTGCAGCCAATTTGTTCATTAATATACTGTATTGTATATGTGTTGTTATATTGTTCATTAAGAAATGCATATTATATCTGTTGTTTAATAATATATGTGACCTGGTGATATGGATGACACCGGACACAAGACTATATTTGGGGTTATTTATTATCCGACTGTTCTCCAGATTTGAGAACAGCTTTAATTTATATTTAGAGTTTCCAATTTAAAGTGGTGTGGACCAAAAACAATAAAAAACATGAAAACAAAAAAGAGCAGCTTGTCTTGGTTACAATACTTTGCATAGACTTCTCAGAACTTCTCAGTCTCAGACCTTAGTTACTGTTCACAGTCCTTGACCACAGGCTTGGGTCACAATTTACAGTACAAAACAAATCCTTGACTATAAGTGCACAAATAACTGTAGTGACAACTCCTGT
>CAAKHC010017783.1:0-28317 GCA_901007825.1 Macroramphosus scolopax | reverse complement strand
GTATTATTTTTTTAAAAAGCGTATTTAGCGCTGGGAGAGTCTCTCCTCCTCGCAGAGGTTAAGGGAGGTGTTGACAAATGGAGTACAAAAGCAAAAAAGGAACAAAAAGGGGAGCCGCACCTTCGTCTTCGCTTCCAGTATGTTGATTAAAACTCTTCTTTCACTCCGCGAATGCGCTGGGAGTCGGGGAGCCCGCGCGACACAGCTGCAGCTGTCTCTTTCTTTCAGCCCCCGAAACTATGCTACCTTCAATCAAACGGTACAAAAGCAGACAGTAAAAAGGATAAAGTCAGAGATGAAAATCCATTCTCCATTCACTATGCACAGCCTGTAGACAGGGGAGGTGCTTGACTTCAGTTCAAGGATTCTCTGCAGACAGCTTGTGAGTAGTTGCTCCATTTTTCCATCCATAATCCTCATCTTTCTATTAAGAGTCTAACAATTTATTAAGATGAGATGAAACTTTAATGATCCCTGTCGGGAGAAAAAAAAAAAAATGGGTCGTTGCACTAACAAAAAGTAGAGTGGGTAGAGAACACGCCGAATATTACACAGGAAAAGAAAAAAAAGAAAAGAGCAGACTGGAAACAATATAACAAATAGAGCGCACGGCTTTAGGATTCAATGTGACACTCGAGATTGAAAAAAAAAAAATCCTGGAAGATTCAGGTTCAGCTCAACTTGTTGATTAATGTTAAATCCACGACTTTAAAAGTAAAGCCTTTACTGCCCGACGCCGGAGGAAGAGGAGGTTGTTTCTGTGTGTGTGTGTGTGTGTCACACCTTTTAGACAGTGCACACAATGTAATTAGACAATAAAAGGTATGGAGGTGACCTGGAGCTGCACACAGGAACATGTTGGTGTTTCTCCTGCCGTACGTTTGCTGTATCAGCCTGCACCCGTCTGTCCCTCCCGATAACCCCTCCACCCCCTCCCCCTCCACCGCCTCCGCCCGGCCCTCACGAACCCCTCCGGTGCCGGCTCGCCCCTGTCACACAGCCCCATCAGATGTCTGCCAACGCTCCAGCAAGGAGCCACGCAGCCGTTCAAGTGAACATAATCAATCCCTCCTCCAACGGAGCACAATGCGGACGTAACGGCCCCTCACTCCGCCGCCGTTCGCCGCGGCGGCAGCCGAGCGCACCGCACACATCTGCCGTGCCATGAAATGAGCTTGCTTTGTGAGCGTGTGTGATGCATATGCTGTGCATGCATGCGTGTGTGTGTGTGTTTGATGCACAGCGAAGGTGTGCGATATTCTTCTCCTCGTATGACAGTCACCATGAGACAACGAGGCTTTCTTGGCCCGTCAAGCTGAAGGTTGCTCCGTCGTGTCAGTCAGTCGCTCCCAATCCCACCAAAGTATAGCGAACACAACGTTCACGCCCGAGCAAGTTGCCACGGTTTCCAGTCAGTCTTTATACACATCTGGGAAATCAACATACAGGAGACCTTCGCCGTGAGCTGCCTCGGATTGAATCAGCCAATGAGCGTACGGATTTGAATCTCTATTCGAGATTAAGAGTAATCTGGAATATCTCGTAGAAAACGAGCATCACACATCCAGACAGCTTCACCCCTCCCGTCGGAGTACCTCTGCAACACGCCAGCTCGCTCGGCATGAACTCTCTGGACGATTACCTGATTCGTTTACACGTGGAGGTGAAATCTGCTGAATGTCCATCTGATTTGGACGTCTGCCGACTCCCAGTCGGCTCCTCCGGGCTGGATTAGACCCCAGTTAATAGGCCTACTGGCCTGCTAATGATTCTATAAGGTCCATGCAAGGCCTGTTGTTTGCTTTCACGTCGAAATCTTATCTATAAAATTTGACTCACCTCTTCTTCTTCTGACACACCTGAGGTCTGTCACTAACACGCCATCCACCCTCCCTGAACACCACCTCTCCAGAAGAGAAACGAGCGCCGTGTCAATCTCCCCGTAAGAGACGAGCGCTCTGTAGTTATTTCTCTGTCCAGAAATTGATACGTATAATTATGACATTGGGTTGAAATAGCGGCGGAGAGATGACACGTCGATGTTTACGCTGAACAGCTGCTGTCAGAGAGCGAAGGAAACCGGGGCGCCTTGTAAACACCCAGACGGAGGGAAATTAGTCATCTTCGGGTGAGATTCTAACAAAGCAGTTAAAACGATGTGAAGGGCAAATTGACCCTGAGAGGAAAGTCGTGCTTGAACGGTATTTGTTTATTCAAAAGACCTTGCAAAAAGACATTCTCTCCCTCATCAAGGTGAGTTCCCCGGTGTTGAGGAGAAGAACAGATGCAGCTGTGCACATTTAAAAACGCTCTTTTTTTTAAGGAAGATTCTGATTCTCACGGCAGCGATTGTCGATATCCTTGAAGTGTCAGTCTGAGCCCGACACGTTCACGACCCACCATGTCAAACAACAAGTGTTGAGTTATAGATAATCATTCCAATGAAGCTACATATGACCCAGACGTCACTACACGGTGTCACGCTATCATTTCATCTGACCTCGTTGTTCCATGCGACTGTTACCTAAATGACTTAAGAAAAAAATGAGCAGGCAGCCGACTGTTTTTCTGCCGGGCTTTTTTTTTTTTTGCATCTCTGGAATCGACTCTCCCTTGTGTGATTAGGGAAGCAGATTCTGTGGAAGCCTTAAAAAATCCAAGCTCTCATCTATTATTTTAGTTTCTACCTGTGCTGAGACGCCACATCCTGCAGGGACCGGAGGAGGGGCTGTTCTCACGGCTGCATGTATTTGTGCTTGTGTGTCTGTTATCTTAATATATATATATATATTATAATGCTGCTTTTCCCTTGTCGACTTACTGCACCTGGATGCTTGTACATGAAGATACCACAAGATCCACTGGTGCATCTACAACCTCAATTATAAACATAAAGTACATTTATTATCCCTCTGACGGTGTCAACGAAAACAAAGTACAGGTGTACCTAATAAAGTGGCCAGTGAGTGTATATCCACCTTGGGTTGCATCACTTACTGGATACACTTACCAGGCTGCCAGTGTAAATCAGGTTTAGGTACATTTAATCAGTGACTTCTCTTTATATAGCATGAAGCAGAGGACCTGTTGCTATGGTTACCTGTAGTTTAATACACCTTTCTTTTCGGTGTCCTCGCGGTCAGGCAATCAGGAACTAGAAACTCTAAGGCCAATGTTATATACAGATAAGTGAAATATTAGGATCATTCCAGAATTCTTTTTTAACAAAAGATCAATGTGATGGCGCCTGTAATGTTCATGGGCGCAAAATCTCCGCCAAACTCCATGTAAAAAAACATCAAATTTTCAGTTTGTTCAATGGATCTGCACCAAAGTGTTTCTGGTTCTTCCTTGACCCCTGGGACCCCCTTCTACAGACTTCGGCAAAAATCGGCACTTTTTTTCATTGTGTAATCCTGCTAACTGCATCGATGGGCGTGGTTATGAGAAATGTAAACAGATGCATCCTAGACTTTCACATGCTTCAGTTTCACCGACATGCTGAGACCCATAAATGTTCCGGACATTCTGCAATAAGATACTAGAAGATGCACAGAGGAATCTTTTGCTGCGTGAAGGACTTCTTCCTCCTACGGTGCTTCGGGAAGCTTTTTTCTCGTGAACAAACAGCTCCTTCAAACAATAATTCTCTGTATTTATCATCTGTCATGATGACACTCGTTGTTTCATTTGTTAAAATATGAAGTGGTTCTTAAACGCTCTTATACATGTGCTCCCCAAAAACGACAGGTTGAGCCCTCCATTCTTACGCCGAGGGGCTGCCTCTTTAATTACCTGACTTTTTAATGTTTTTTTTTGCAAAAAAACAAACCCCGGCGTGCTGTTAAACCTGTAATAAAGTATAAAGAGGAAATAATTTCCGTCTGAGACCCGTAACTATCATTAATTTCTCCCCAGCTCTTGTGTGCTAAAGGTAAGTATTAAAGATAAGTGGCTTAGCCTGATTACTGTTTAATAACTAAGAGGTGTCATAATTAAATTTCCATCAATCACGGCGCTCCGCCTCTAACAAATGTCTGAATCATCTGTATCATTATGCAAATGAATAAGTAATATTCGCAGACTAAATTGGGCTATTAACCGGAGGTACATGCTCTATCTCGTTGGGCGCAGGCTTCTACGACGGGTCTGCGCGTGTGCTTAAAACACACCCGGTGTCACGCAACAGCAACCTTTTTCTTTCTGTCTTCAGGCTACATCGTCACGCTTTCAGGCAAGCGGGGAATGTCGAACATGAATGTGAACGCGGGAAGAATACTCAATACTCAACCTTCTGCAGCTCCTCCTGCGCAAGCTCGGGTTTCCTCCGGGTCCTCCGATTTCCTCCCACAGACAAAATCATGCACGTTAGGTTGTGCATATGCATTACCGTAATATTTCTATCCCCCCGTCTTTTCATGTCCCTCGCTGACTACAATTAAAGATACTTCTCTAACCTTGGGGGGGGGACAACAACTCCAAAACACCTCCAGTCATTACAGCGGAAAAAGTTGGAACAGCTATTAGAGCTGTGAAACTTTTCGACTGAGGCTTCAGGAGCATGACGGGAGGAAGAGTAGAAAGAGAAAATAGGGCACAAAGATATCAATATGAGATATGAACAATGGTGGGGGCTTCCTCCCTTTAAAATGCTGATGGCGGGAGCCACTCAATATTAATCGATTAGAGACACTGTGTCTGTTCGCAGAGAGCTGACGCACACTCGCAACGCTCCTCATTGAGCCGCTCTTGTTTTTCTAACCTGGTGAGTTACTCCTTTTGTCTACAAGGCAATTTATTTCCGAGATAAAACAGCCTCTGGATAATCCAGAGCCCTGGCGGCGCGGGTGTAAATTAAGGTGAACTCGCAGTCAGCCTGACCCTGATTAGTTCCACTCTTCAGCCGAGACGTCTTGTAGGAAGTAAGTGAAGGACAAACGAGAGAAGGAGATGTTTCTGCATTATTGACAGCTTAGCCTCGACTCTCGCCGCGGCGGATGAAGGTACGGCTTCATCTCGGGCGCTCGCTCGCCGTCTCTTCGCCTGTTTCGAGGGCCTCTTTAGTCCACCAAGGTTTAATGTAAGGCAGCTCTACTCCAACCACCTCCACCTCTGAAGTCCACAGAGATGCTTAAATAAGACAGTGGAGGGGAGAGTGAAGAAGGGGAAGGGTGGGCGCCCAGCGGGGGGCTACTGCAGTAGAGAGGGAATGTAGTTGCTTATTGCTGCCTGTCTCTGTGTGATCTGTGTCACACTGTGTGTTCAAAGTGCTTCCAAGGCCGCGTCGAAAGGAAGCTGGACTCATCTTTCCGAGGCAAACAGGCCTCGGTTCATCGCAGCTGACTCGCGGATGTTAATGTGAGCAACAAACTGCTTTAAAAAGCAGCGATGAACAGCTTCTCCTCTGAAATCAGTTTTCTTCTGAATTCATGCGATTATTTCCGAAACTTTCTCAACCGTAAAACTTCGCCTTCACAAGAAGGCCCAAGACGATCCCGCTTCTTCGTTATCAGCGAGGCGGAATTAGAATTTGTCTGACACCTTGTCTCTTTACTTTTGTGGAAAAACTTACTCGCATTCCTCAGCGAGCTGTCTGACATCATAAGAGGAACGCACACAAATTTAGATTTATTTTGTTGTTTCTTTTCAAGTCCTGCCAATAAAAGTGCCATGTTCCTGTCAGAACAAAAGCAAGATACGGGGCGTATCAAAGAAAGGGAAAATATATGTAGTCAGGGCGTCAATTTGTGCGGCTGACATTCAACGCGCGGTCTTCAAAACTCATTTGTAGACATGAATGCGAAGACACTTTTTTTTTTTTTTTTTTTATCAAGCGGCTTTGACGTCGCGGCTGAAGAGAAAAACGGCCTTATCTTCACGAGCACGCCATCCCAGCTTGACTGGGATCAGGAGAAACAAAGAAGATTGAAGACACCGAGGAAAAACAGTCCAGAAAATAAGCCTGCAGGTTTGCAAGCAATATTGATATACCGGCTGTGTGGAGAGCAAACACACACACACACACACACACGCACATGCACACGCACACACACGAGGCTTAGAAACAGAACGAGGGTCGTCCAACAAAAAGGAAGAGGCTAACTCTGAGAGATCAATAAGAAGTGTGTCTCTATGTGCGCATGAGAAGAAAGAGACAGACAGAGAGGAGGAAAAATGCAATCACTGTGCGTATGAGGTTTCCCCAGAGTGAGGATTTGGGTCATTTGAAAGAATACGGCTGAATCAGCAACACTGCCACCACCGCTGAACTTAATCTACGGAATAGTCCTGCGGGCGGAAACCGAGCGAGAGAGGGAGAGGAAGTGAGCGCAGTCGTGAGGATGTCAAATGGGAAGAGAAGGGGGGAAAAGAAAGGAGAAGGGAGAGGAGAAGAAGATGCTGGAGGGAGAGGAGGGTGATAAAGCAATAGATGCGAGACTAGAGCGGCCAAGAGGGGAAGAAGAAGAAGAGAGATGGGGAGAGACAGAGGAGGCAAAAAGCAATGGGTGAGAGATTTATCAGAGGAGACAGCAGGAGGGAGAGGGGAGATGGAGGGAGAGGAGAAGGGGAAGCAAGAGGAAGAAATAGGGAGGCGATAAGTCAGCGCTTAGTTTATTTTTTAAATAAATACACAATTTCAGAGGAACAAATGCTGCGTTGCTCTTGAAGGCGGGATGGGGGGTCCGAACATGTCGGTCCCTCAGGTGAGAGGATGTTCAGGACTCATCGGGTCGATGGCAACAAAATAACACAAAAATATATTAATGAGTTTATCCGTGTTATTGCGCCCTCGTCGACCTTCTTACGCCGAGGACGTGATGACATGTCAACGCAGACAAAGCACAGGTGCGATCACGAATGTCATGGCTGAATTCCAGTTAGTTTATAACACTTCAATATGCACTGGAATAGAACTCAGAAGTCATTCATGTGGTGTCTCTGCCTTTTCCTATGATGAGTCAAAGTGTCTGCTGTGACAATAGACGTTTATTATGCCAGGACCCTGACATTCATAATGGAATCCAGCCAGCTGTCATTTTATCATTTGCACCTGTGCCTTTTTCTCACCACATCATCCGGATATTTCTACTTCATAAGTCGGAAAAATAATCAATTCCATGAAAGACGGGAACGTTTTGGGTTCGTTCTGACAGCCGGGTCATCAAAAGTTTTAAAGGCGTGTTGATGCTAGTTTGCTTTGTTTACTACTGGAACGTTAAAGTGGCAGCGCGACAACTTATGTCGGATGCTCTGGTCACTGATGTTAAACAGATTTCACGTACAAGGGACTGCTCGTAAAGTTATTTGAAATAATAAAAACGGCGATATGCGACATCTAGAGGGAGCGAGATCAGCCAGGAAGCTGAACGCTGCATTATAGTATGAACAAGAGGAGGAGGAGGGACGTAGCTATGTGACTTCATTTATTGCTGTGTGGACTTTTGAAGCCTTGTTTGTTGTTATTTTTTACAGGGTTCACTTTCTGTCATCAATGGGACTTCTTCATGCAACCCGGTGACGTCGCCCCCTGGTGGCCAGTATTAACAACGGCAGGTTTCTTCCACATCGGCTTAAATTTTCAGTCTTGGAATTTTTTTTTTTTTTTTACGGTTTATGGTTCACATACAGAAAGTAACGCAATAATCAATAATCTAAAACATCTGCAAATGCCTATAAAGCATGCTGCAGGTGAAAATGCATTGCACGGAATAAATGGAGGAAGTACTTCCAGCTAAAAAAAACAAAGAAATATTTCAATACACTGGCTGATGGTAAATAAAAGTCTTGATGTGCTTTTCTTGGTTGTCGTAAACATCTTTGTGAACACTTGAAAACATTACATATTTAATTAACGGTACATATTGCATTTAATTATTATGTTTAATTGCATATGTACACAGCGTATGAGTTAGTTTCTTCCTAAATAATGAAGGTATTTTCTCCTCAGTCACCGAGACGTGTGGAGCCTCTGCGGACAGCCGGGCGGCAGCTTGTGTTCACCGTGAGTATTCAGACTACCTGCAATTATTATTATTGTACAGATGCAAATATCAAACATAAACACAGGCGGTTGAGAGGAACTCAACAGGGTGTGAAGAAATTAATGACATTTATTGACCTTTATCAAACAACAGCCGCCGCATTATATATTGTACCCTTCTCTTCCTATAACCTTTTATTGGTTTTTATTGGCTTGTATCTCCGGAAATGTCAGCTGGTGGGAGTTTTTTCTTCTTCTGCACTGTGAAATTAGAGACCCATAAATCAGCGCTCATGGGCAGGTAATGGCTGTGAATGATGTAGATAAACTCTCTGAGGATATGATTACTTTGTCCCATGTGGAAGGAAAACTAATAACCTCAGAGCTTATAAGTCATTGTGGGAGGAAACATTCCATTAATTTCTTCTATAAAAACTCAATGTGTGGAATTGATGTTGCACCGTGTTTAAAATCAATAGTGTGGACTAGCTTATTGGACTATTAAAAACACAAAAATTATTGGTAATAATCGGGAAAACATTGCGCCGCCGTTATTCGGAATGGAACCTGACACGACAGCGACGTGGATTAATCCGGATTAAATCTCACCTCCCAACCGCCAAAGACAAATATTCTGTTCTGCTTTGCAAGGAGAGTTTCCATCCATAACCCAAACTCTCCTCTTTTTGTTGCTCATTCACTTCTGTCCTCACACCACTAGATGGCAGGCATGCAATTCGCCTCTCCTCCTCCTCTTCCTCGGCTGAGCCTAATGGCATGTGGCGGCTGGTGCCTGTGAGTAATGCCGCAGGAAAATGCGTTCCATAACCTATTGTTCTTATTGGAAAAGAGGAGGAGAAGAGGAGAGGGACACAAACAAAACAAACAAGAAGAAAGAGATGGAGAGGGGAAAAAAGGAGGAGGAGGAAGAGGAGGAGGAGGGGGGTACCAGTGAAAGGCAGGGTGTGGGTGAAGCTTGTGCAGCCCAATCCTCTGACAGGAGGGTGGGGAAGGTAACTGGATACAGAGGCAGAATATGGTCTGCTATGTACTTAACACTAGCTCAGACACAAATAGACCCCACAAACAGAGCTCGGCTTCGGAGATGCACACGCCTTTTACTTCACACGATATTATCCTGCTTTATACATCTGCGGCTTCGTTTGCAGCCCGGGATGAAACTCGCCGAGTGACTGCTGAGCTTCTTTCACTGCGTTGAACACCAGCAGCCGCCCGCGTGCTACTGTACCCGCTCGCAGTAATTAAATTGTTACACTTGGCTCAATACACAAATCAATGCTCAGATTAAGACTTGTTCCCGATTCTTAATTGAGAGCCCCCCCCCCCCCCCCTGCAACAAGAGTGACTGTGAAAATGTCCAGACACTAATTTTGTCAGTTTAAGTTTTTAATCTTCGAATTTATTGTTGAATTTTAAAGACCCTTTTTTTTTTTACGAAAACCGCCTCCTTTAATTTCGCAAAAAATAAGTCTGCTGTGAAGCTAATTAACCCCGAATATATATAACAAATATTAGAGACAAATGAGTACAAATGAACACCAGGGGACCGGATGCCGGATGTTACGTCCTTCTTTATATGTAACGTCTGAGAAATATGTTTTGAGTCCAATCTGGTGGGTTTACTGCTGAATTGTTTTGTATGGAGGACAAAAGCGGGCTTAATGCTTTGCGGTAGAGGTGGGTCTCTCCATCGCGGGGCGACTCTTCCATGGTTTGTCCCGAAAACATTTGTTTGTACAGTAAGCCTCCATCGACACTACTGTACATAAACGACTTGGTCTGATATGTTGTGGCTGCTTCCTTCACCTACAAACAAGTGTATTATTTGAATGCACTGATTCTATTGTTTTGTCACTTGTGGACCTCCTTAGTTGTGATCTCGTACACACATTTATAGAAGCCACTCATCCTGACAGGCACCCACACACACCACAGCATGTCGGCACTGCCGAGGAAAAAAGAAAGATGGCCCCTTTCTACCACACCCAATGCAAACTACCCCCACCCGAACCTTCTTAAAATTCATCCTGCCCCATGTGAGCTTCACTTACACGTTTCTCCATCCTTTTGTCTCCGTATTTATTCCCTAATGTTTGGAGAGATGAGTAACACAAAAAAAAAACTTTTGAGAGCTAAAAGAAAAGGGTGGGGGCCAGGAGCCTCGATGGTATGACTCATTGTGGATTTCTAGATCGTTACATCCTCCCGAGGAGCGTCTGAATACAGCCTGCAGAGCGTACGGCAGGAAGCCGTCTCGCTTCCCCCTCATCTCCCTGCTGCTGTCTGAATAAGGGTTTTTATCCTCAAAGTTCTTGTGACCTTTTGGAGGAGAGGGCAGGGGTTTGATACCGCTTTTTTTATTTGGTCAAATTGGCCACACAAAGGCCAGAGCACAGTGAGGGCCCACTTGCTGGCTACAGCTATTGCGCGCGAGGCAGAGCGTGCGGTGGCCACGCCGCTGGTGCTATGAGTAGTTGTCAGCTGCAGCGTCGGGGTATTTGTATTTTATATTTATTTCGAGAGTATCAGGTTGTTGTATGCACTTTAAATTTCAGACTTAGATCAGTTAACAAGACGCCACTCAGACAACCTACTTCAACTACTCATCTGCCGATGACGACCCACATGAAAAGTAAACAAAATGGCCCTTTGAATACATAAATTGAACAAAGAAATAAATGAAGTTCTGCATTAATTAAAAGCACTTAAATAATCTAAACCCTGGAAAATGGTCTTTTCCCTGACTCGTACAATGCAGGTGACTGGACTCTACATGTTAATTAAATACAAATGTATTAGATACAAATCAATACTTTAAAACAATTCAATTGTGGCTAAGCATACCTCGTTTCCTGTCTGATTTGCCGAAGCCATCACTCCAAAGAGGAATCCTACACAGTGTTTAAATTCAGTCATGTGTCTGAATTACCACCTGGTGAATCCCACATTCTTACTATATCGTACTCACCATCAACGCAGCACTGAGCTCCACCGACGCGGCGGCCACTCACAGTGATGGAGGGGACTCAGCACTGACATGTTGAGGACGACGTAAGAGGCGAGAATGAATGCGATAAGTGAGGGATAATACATAAGTCGGCTTCGCCCTCCATGCTGTAAAACTGTATCGCCTCCAGTCCAGTCCCGAGGCATTAAATCACACTAGGTGTCGTCACATGATACTTAAAGAGAAGAGTTTCTGTGTCCTCAAATAACTTTTCGGAATTTTTCTGATTGCATGCCAGTAGAAAAAACTGCATTGCAACGTTTGCAGAAAATATTAGCGTTAGCGACGATAGCAAGGAAATGCAAATGCAAAAAAAAACGATACTACGTCGCAGCTTGAATGCAATTTGTCAAATGTCTTGTCTGTCACCCGTCTGAATACTACAGATGCTTGAAAGTGTCTTTCTCTATTCATATGTGCATAATCTCTCTGAGTCTCTTCTCTTCTCATTTTTAGCTTTCAATCAAAAGAACCTGTCATCCTCAGATCCACTTAAAGCAGCGTCTTGTCAGCCGGACTCAGACAGAACATTTAGGACATTAATCAACACGCTACATGTCACGTCCTCTTTTTTTGTTCCACTCTCTATCGGTTTGTCTTACCACCAGTGAGAGTCTGTGCGACATCCACAGCCCGATGTTGAATTGTCCTGTTCCTGTCTTCACATTGTGTAGTGAGACACATGCAGATTCACCCCCCCTGTCTTCCGTCGCGTGATGGATGAACAAACGGATGCACATCTTAATTTGTACGTACATACATATGTGTCAGAGTTGCAGTCGTGTTCATCTCAAACCCAAACGTGTCTTTTCCGTGATGCAAATGCGATGACATTCGTCAGATTCAAGTAAACATAATGTGTCCAAGTGTGTGAGGGTATGAGAAGGAGAGTGGAAGTAAAAGAGTGTGACAAAGGAGAAAGGCGATGGAGGGGGGTGGTGGTGAGGAGAGTCAAGGTGTCATTCTGCATCTTTACAGCAGCCTGGAATAAAGTGAAAGAAAGGATTGTGTCTGAGGAGGCAGAAGGTGATAAGAGAAGAGAGGAAGTTAGAGGGAGGTATGGCAGAGAAGTGTAAGGGAAGAGAACAGACAGATCTGCTGTGCTAAGGAGGACTGCCTGTAGTCTTGGCAGACGTATAGCAGTCTAACTTTCTCTGTTTGGGTTCCATCAGCCGACGTGTCCGGCATAAAAATTCCTTCCCGGTGTCAAAGTTCTACCTCTTGAGTGGAAACCCCTCCAGCCCCGTCTGCACACGCTCTGTTCAATTTGAATTCATTTCATCAAGAACTGGATGGAGGGGATGATGATCATTTTCTTCATTTTTAGGGTTGGGGTTAAGGCCTGGGGTTAGGGTTTTGAAGAAAATTAATCCCAGAAATTTGAAACTTGGGGGGTTTGTTGATGGTAGCCTACGTAATAGAAGTGCCAAGTTTAAAGTCACTGGGATTAACTTTGTGGCAGTAGCTTCATTTTTAGTTTTGGGGTTAAGGCCTGGAGTTAGGGTTAGGGTTAGGGTTAGGGTTAGGGTTAGCAAACCGTTCCCAGGGACTTGAAACTTGGTGGGATTGCTTATAGTAGCCCCATTAGAAGAGGAAACCAAGTTTCAAGTAGCTGGGATTAACTTTTTTACATTATCTTCATTTTTAGGGTTGGGGTTAAGGCTTGGGGTTAGGGTTTTGGACAAAATTAATCCCAGTGACTTGAAACTTGGTGGGTTTGTTGATGGTAGCCTTCGTAATAGAAGTGCCAAGTTTCAACTTGCTTTGATTAAGTTGAAAAATATCACAATTGGCTAGTGTCGCGTTTTCCTGTTGCAGCTGTGGCCAGTCACCAGCTTGTCCATTTTGTTCAACTCTCCTTTTGTGGCATTATAATCCATCGGTCTTTGGTTTTGGTCGCTCCTGGCCACAGATTCTCCCATCCTCATGCAGCGTACTCATGAGTACCACATTTTTGCCTTTCTTTGGCATGTAGGATACCAGGGACGCGTGGGCCGTAAACACAAACTTGGAAGAGCTGCGAGCTTGGCTTGTTTTTCTGTAGCGTTCCTACCATTGTCAGCTTCCTCTTCAGGAGCTTGTGCGGAGTAAAAAACTTATCGCATGTGATGTTGTGTCCACTGAGTCCCTGTGTCCTGTCCAGGACAACTCTCATTACTTGGTTCTTCTCAGGGGATCCTCCATCTGGCTTCCCTGTAAACACTTGTAAGTTCCATGCATATGATGAAGCAGCATCATAGGCAGCCCAGATCTTGAGTCTGTATTTTGCAGGTTTAGCTGGTGTGTACTGCCTGAATGGGCAGCGGCCCCAAAGCTTGTCTGTCTGCCGCCGAGCTGGTCTGACGTCTCGGGTACCAAAGAACATATTTATATTTATATTAAGCCACCAAATTTGCACCTGGATTGAGTGTGAGAAAATATAGAATGGTTCCTGCAAGACAGAGGGTAAAATGTGCGGGAAAGTGGGAGCGGATAGGTGGCTAAGCTTTGAAATATAACAAAACCAAAATCTACAAAACTCACTCTTGCGCACACAGACACACACACACGACGACATGAATAGCAGGCCAGGTCGGAGGAGGTCGGGGTGACGTTACACAGCACCTAGGAGACGTCTCGTGTTTGTGTGTGTTATCTAACTGAGGCTTTTAATCACCACATCAGCTGCGTTTAGCAAGTGAAAAATCGTTTTCCATTTAATATGCACATACACACACACACACACACACACACACATACAAAGGGCCATGTTTTAATCGCATGCGACATTGATTTTAATAGCCACTTTAAATGCCTTTATTATTTTAAAGCCCTTCATGAGTTGCCCCTGGCGTGGCAGAGTGCAATAAGAGATTCTACTTGAAGGCGGCTGCAACAAAAGCCGGCGCCGATCAGTTTCACGTCCCCCTGCTCCTCGCCTTGTTTTGGCTGCAGTATGAGTCGAGATGAAGGCAGGATACTGGTTTTTACAGCAACTTCAAGGGAATTACAGTGACTGGTCCGTTTATTGGGAGCGCTGTCACTTGAATGCTTCTGGGCTGCCTTTCCAAAGCAAAAGAAATCTTTAAAACTGCTAGTTGAAGGGGAAACTTTGGTATTTTTCGACCTAGCTGTCGTGGGAGTCTCAGGTGCGACTGTGTGGCGTTGGCTCACCGGGTGAGGAAGGCAGGAGGTCCCCCGGGAGGTCGGGCCTGGCTCTGTTTACCGTCAGGTAGTCCAACCCAGCTACGACCTTCTGCTCTATCAGTATGTTGAATGCGGCTCAGGTTTCCTTTTAATGCATGATTAAAAGAAGCCGCTAGTAAAACAATCCTGCTTCCTTAAACAGATTACAGACGTATAATACTGCTGCAGAGAGGTGACGGAGAGACACTAAAATGCTCCTTGCAGATAAGTAAAATAGGTACTTTTCATTAGAAAACTCCTAAATGGCACAATGGATTCACGTGTCTCAACTAGAGACAGAGGAAGATTACCTCCGTCGCGCCACCAGCAAGTGGGGAGAAATCTCACCGACGCATCCACACTTATCAGCTTGGAAATGACACAATGCTGGTACCAGGGGGACTTAAATATTAATTCCCAGCCTGGTGAATATAAAAATAAATCCTTTTTTGCTAATCGTGCCGGGAGATGCTCGCCGGCGGTAAAAAGGTTTTGTGTAAATTACGAAAAGATTAGTTCCTTCGCTGGTTTATCTACAGGTCCAAGACGCAGAGGTGCATTCCTCAAGCACCTGAAAAAAGTCCTCTCTAACTTCCAGTAAGAAATTTTTAAGGAGGATTTAACACGTATGTGTGTGTGTGTTTGTGTGTGTGTGTGTGCGGTTGTGCACTGTACATGTCCCCGCAGCGCCTTTTGAAATCCTGTGATTGTCTCTGGCGAAACAAGATAGTGGCGGCGCTTTGAAGGTGTAAAAGCTGTGACAGGATGGTATTACCTGCGCCAGATAACGGCAAGTTTTGGCCGGTCGGACGTTCGTCACATGTGATGAAGAGAAAGGTGGACGCTCCGTTTCGTCATGGGATTAGGACACATTAGCCGAGCCGGGTGCCAGTCAAAACACACCCAGTTGTGCTTATTTTCTTCTTTATCTTTTGGGTAGGGAATAAACATTTATAGCGAGAGGAGTTTTAAGCTCCTCTGTCTGTCACATAGCTACACCCATAAACTCTGATTACAGGCCTGTTTAGTGGACACTTTGAACACGGAGATGAAGCACTCAGCAGAAATGTGAAAGCACCTCAGCGGATTATTGCCGAAGGCTTCCCTTGGATATGATAATATATGGAGGGGCCATTTAACAACGTGCTTAATAATGAAAAAGCCTTTTATGCCGGGATAAGACAGTTGTAATGTCCCAATAAAAATATGAATCCCATCACCGTCC
This sequence comes from Macroramphosus scolopax, assembly GCA_901007825.1. Lineage (NCBI taxonomy): Eukaryota > Metazoa > Chordata > Actinopteri > Syngnathiformes > Centriscidae > Macroramphosus > Macroramphosus scolopax. The sequence goes on along the minus strand of CAAKHC010017783.1, from coordinate 12,918 downwards.
AGGCTGACCGACATCAGCGTCCCTCTGGGTAACAAAGATGTCACTCTCTGTTGCATATAAAGCTTTATATGACTCGGACGTGCAGGTAAAAGCCCCAGAAAGACGCCTGCCTCTGAACAACGAGGGGTGCAATAACCCTGTGTGTTGCGTTTGACAGGACGTGCATGTCGAGTGTATTCAGAGTGGCAGCAGTAAAGGAATTATTGTTTAAATAGCCGGCGTGACTCAGGAGTTTCGGCGGCCTTCGGAGCAACCGGAAGGTCAGAAGGTTGAGGACTTTCACAGCTGTGGGTTTGAATCCCACTGGAGGCCTCCGGCTGTTTTGTTGAATGCAGCTAACTTTATTGCTTTAATCCAATGTGAGATAATATTTGCACGGACTTAAAAAAATACAGGCTAGACTGAATAACTATTCAGTAACTATTCGACCTAATTGGCAGGTGTTGTGTCGTCTGCAGTTGCATTTCGGATGGTTATAATGTAGTAAAATAGTTTTTTTTCCAACATCTGGAGCCATATTTAAAAAACATCTAAAAGCAGCTCCTATCTTGTCAAGATGGGCGTGTCGAATCTGCAAGTTTCATGGAAATCATGGTAGTTTTTGTTTAATCCTGATGAGGGTTGGCCGGACAAATCAATAAATAAACAACAAGCAGTGTCCACTTCCAGAATATTGTTGTGCACCTGAAGCTACATCGGTCTCACAAATTGACAAATTGGGGAGTTGTTCCCTGTAATTTTTTCCAACTTGTACCGAACCTGTAAGTCATCCATTCTTCTGACGGGGAAACAAAAAAAAAATAAAATCGATATCTGCTTGCAGAAGGGAACCAGCTGTGTGTCCTGAGTCTTCCCCGGGAAACTTTCCCAATCCCGTCTCCTTAAAGGTAAACAGAATTAAAAGATGGATGATGAGGCACCGCAGATGTTGTGGAGATCCATGAATCCCTCCGCGTTGACATCACATACCTTTGGAATCTTTGGCCTTACGTACCCCTCGATTTCCCTCCTTTGTCACTTCCTCACCCTTCTCAGGCACAAACACAAACTCACACAGATGTGAACACACACTCGCACAACCCCTGAAGCTTAATTTGCAACAGAAGACTTCTTCATTTGAATGTCTTTGATGTTGCGTGGCTTTGCTCAAATGAAGTATCTGATCCCAATCCCCTGGACGGATCCGCGTGGGCGTATCGGTGTAACCAACCACCACGAGCATCCCACTTCTACCAGCTCCCTTTCTTTTGTGTTCCCTCGCCTACAACTCGTGCTTCCACCCCTAGCCGTACCCATCTCCCCATCTATTCTTTGCCCCAGTTCAATTTATTTAACAGGCATGCTTAGGTGCTTCGTCATCCGGGTAATTTATGGAGATGAGGTCTCGGGGTTGCTCCCCCTGACGGCCAGGTGGCCTTGACACATCGCTAAACGTGTACTTAGCCTTTGCAGGTTTAAGGACGTGCACACATGGACGATGTGAAGACACGTTTTCCTTAATGTTTCACACATTATGAATGTTAATTAGTCAGTTTTTTCCGTAGATAGGACGTAATGCACCTAAATTAAACTACATCACTACTTAACATTAAACAGAGGAAATATTGATTGCGCGACTCAAAGTTCCAAGTGCCTTTGATTTTGATTGCAGGAGAGACGTCCCAAGATAATATTAAGGATAGTCGTTAGCTGAAATGTCGTACGTCGTCGGGTCTCTGATGTCACTTAGGTGGAATAAAACATTCTACATGTGTCTGTCCGTCTTTCACAAACCTATACTCACAAACCTATAATACTATACGCTGATGATACCCAGCTTTATATACGTAAATATACAGTATGTTCTGTAAATTAAGTCGGATTGGGTTAATTATCCTCCAGTGTATCTTCAGTTCTCCTGTCCTGAGATGAACACATTTCTAATCCACAATATGCACTGACTCCAGAAGGCCGGGGCAAACACAGAGCCTCGTTTAAAGTGCTCAATTCAGAGCACGAGGACGCAGCAGAATGTATTAAAATGACCAACGTGTGCAAACAAGCTGGCGGCCCAGCGGCCCCAGAAGTACTAATTATGATGATGAGGGAGTGGGCGAAAGCTAAGGCATATTAAATGGCAATGCTAATACGATGCTGTTTAATCATGTGTTAGCCCCAATACAAATAAATCATTATACTCCGAGTTAAAAAGGCTGCGACCGCTACGTCTCAGAAATGTGCAGCGTCTGCCCACCAGAAGTAATTAAAGGTGAGTCTTGTTTTTCACGATAAGAGTTATTGTACTGTTTTGTGGAGCTGCAGATAGTCGAAGCTTTGAGGAGGTCTTGGTGGTACAACAGCAGCTTAAAAATGTATTTGACCATCGTACAAAAGGCGCAGCATATCTAAGTGGACAGATATCAGAGTCCAACCTTCAGGGTCCTTCAAGAAAGTTCTGGAAATTGATAATCCTCCACCTTCTTGCATTTTTTACCACCACAACCTTCTTGACCTTCATGCTTGTACATAACGTCTGAAGTGTTCATTCGGCGTGACTGCGCTTGAAGAGACGCGCGCGACGTTCGTTGAGGCTAAACTTCGGGGGGAAAGGAGGGTCGGGCATCAAGTGAGCCGTGAAAGGAGGCGAGGCGTGTTGAAGTGTCTTATCATAAACACTCCTTCTGTGCCTTGATTATCCCTCGAGGCCGCTCGTATTGAATCTGTCCTTTGGCTGGAAATCGAACACGACTTACAGTAAATTTCATCGCTCGCTCTTAAGATCACGTGTGAAGAATCTCTGGCAGGCTGCAAAAACAGAAAGCACATATAGCATCTGCCTCTTTGCATGCGCGATCGCCGCACGCTGTTCATTAGACGCCGGGTTTCTCATTGTCTGTGTCCTCTCAGTTTGCTTGTTTACCTCTGAGGACGAAGAGGAGGGTAACGTGGCAGCGGAGTCACGTCCGTCCGCCGGCCCTCTGATGAGGAGAAAGGTCTGTTTGACTAATTACCCTGTTTGCCGGACCACTTGTTTTTCCAATGCCACATTTTAACGTCCTCTCTGTCACTCTCTGGCGCCGAGCCACGACATCTGACGCTCATATTTGCATTTTGAATTAGCACAGCCGATCGCTCCGTATCGATCACCTGCAATTACGTTTCTCTCGCCTGCTAGTCGGGAGGTTTTCTCGCAGTCATTATACATTTATTTTCGGGCTCCAGATTATAAAACCTGGGCTGATTTTTACCCAAACTGCAGCCCTCTGTCACCACAGGTCATATTAGAGGAGAGAAATGGACATATATTGTCATTTGACATGAAATCTATAAAGGACTAAGTGGATCGAATAGACCCATTAATGCGTCAATCAACCAGAAGTTATTGATTCCCTTTGCATCGGGCTGTGGGAGAGGGAGGGAACAGAAGACTCTAATTATGTAGGAATTATGAAACCACTCTGAAGAGTAGAAGGTCACATATGCATCGGCGGAGGTTAAGTACATATATATATATATATATATTTATACTGAAGCACTCGTACTGTCATCTGAGTCGCTGGACAGTCAACACACAAGCTGTTTGACTCACGTGTCACTTAACAAACAAGATTCCACTCGTGGTTCTTGCATGAATCAGCCGCGTGGACATAAATCAGCAGAGTCGTGTCTATGTTCCGTCTTCCAGAGGACAAACGGTTCACATGCACAACATGCTACGACAGCATCATGACATTGAAGCCGCTCTCCCTCCGCAGACGGCCGACTTTATTGTGCCTCAAATTGAAATGGACCGTCGCTATTCTCCCGGCGAACAAAGCCATCCCGGCCGTGGCATGGCCATTTCCAGGACTTGGCTTCCATCTTGTCCCTCTGATGAAGAGCTTTGTATGTGCCACCTGCGCTCAGGAGTCTGGACAAGCAAAAACTCGTGATTGCAAGGTTGGATGGGGCATATGTGCAGCAAAGGGAAGCGGCACCCCGCCGGGGCTAAGTGGCACTTAAACATGCGATGCATCCTCGAGGTCTGGCCGTATACCCAGACTCCGGGCGCGGCCGCGATGCGAGAGATTGGCTCGTTGAAGGACGTGGAGGAGTAAACAAACCAGAGAGGCGAAAAGAAAAAAGGGAGAAAGATAAGTCCGGAGAATCAGGACTTTCTTTAAGTGCTTTTTTAGAATCGCCGAAGCTCCGCTCGCTGCCCAGGAGACGCCGGGGCCGCTCGTCTTTCGGAGGATCGTAGGTGTGTTTACATGTGTGTTTACAGATGGTGTCTGCGAGGCTGGTGTGTGATAGTGTGCACAACCCCGGTGATGATAGCATTAGCTGGGAGAGCTCATCAGGGCCCAGTGAACTGCTGACTCACGTCTCCGGGTTAAAGAGACAACAGTTACCGACTGGCGAGTGGGAGGAACCATCGTCGTCTTCCTCTGATTGTCCTCCTCTGCGATACAAACAATAACTTAAAGAGAGAACTCGAAAGATCCAAACAGTTGTAGAGACACGCCGTGGTTATGGCAACTGCTCAGTTAAAGCTGGTGAACAGAATTAAAGAACAGCTACGTCCAACAACGCCTCAAAGCCATCAAACATCCGGGCGATTCAACCGAGGCGAGACAATATCCTGGTCTGAACTTCTTCCTGAAGCTTTTATTTTTCATCCTTTGTGCACGTCCACTCATGTAATTTCCCCGCAGCCATGTGACTGCAGCACCACGAACACCGGTTCCCCCAGAAGATTTGTTTATTGCATCTCACCTGTTTCCACGACGACCACCTTTTTTTTTTCCGGTCGTTGCTGTTACTGTAAAACGATTTGAAGTTCTCTGATCCGAGTGATAGAGAACTTTCATGAATATGAATAGAGACCTGCAGGGTCAATGCAGGACAGCGTGGGAGGCAGACTCCAACCACTCAGAACTAAACTTAAAATAAAAACTCTATCTCACGTACTCCTTTACTTTAAAAGAAGAAAAAAAAGAAGTTAGAGGTACTTACAAAGAAAGTCTAATTATTTGTAATAGCCTTGCTTGCAAGTCCATTTGCTGTGTGGAAGAAATGAGACGTGAGCTCGGCGCTGCGGAGAAGGTTTGCTGCAGCCGGCGAATCCTCAAAAGAAGTTCACGTCTCGCTGTTGCCAACGCGGTGAACTCGTGTCGACCTCGAGCCTGTCGGGAAGCCGCAAGAACGTGAAGATCAAAAGTGTAAGTGTGATGTCGTAAGTGCATCAATAGCATCTTTTATGGATCCGACGTATGCAGGATGCCGACACGTCGTCTCGTCCTCGTGAAGGCCCGCAGGTATGTTTAGCATGATCCGGCTTGTGGAGGCAATTTGCTCTCGAGTGCACGAGTGGGAGTGAATTAGAGAAACGTCCAGCCGACGTTATGAGGGCGGCGGAAGTCCGCGCACGAAAACAGACGCCTGAGTGAGGAGATGTCAGGAGACACATTTACATAACCCGGGTTGGAAAGAGATCCAGTGGATGAGGGTGGAGGGAGCGCGAGAGGAGCAGCGGAAGATTAAGTAATTATCCTTTCAAGCCTAATTTGAGGTGCTGTTTGAAATTAACCTATGCAAATGAAGTGGCTCCATCGCGCCGAGGACGGCGGCGACTCCGACCGGAGCGAGATGGGCTCCCACATCCCGACGCAAATGTAAATGCAAATGCAAAAACAGCAGTGCAGCAGTTTATACAAACCCTACGTATCAGTTAGATCACCTGCGAATGTTATTGCACCGGCTCAGATTACGGCGACGCCACAAACAAGGTCGCTTATTATTGTCGACGCCGTCAAGTTGACGCAGGAAGTTGGAAAAGTGTTTTTGTGTTTAAACTCCGGGTGTCAGCAGTTAGACGAGTCCCGTATAAAAATAGCCTGAGTGGTCGGTCGGTGGCAGTTAGGAGAGTTTGGAGAGTTTGGAGAGGCTGACGTGTGTCAGTCTGTGAGGCTGCTCGTCCTCCTGCAGTATATTATTATATTTATATTACGGTTTCAAGTCATTAAGCTTAAATTAATAAAGAACTGAAAAGAAAGACTTGATTGAAGATACGTTACACCGACTTCAAGCAGGATTTTGCATTTTCATTTTTTCGTTTTATCATTACGGGGAAGAGTTCAGGTGTATTTCTATCAGTTTGCTGTTTAATTTCAGCTGCAGATTAACATAAATCAATAAGAGAAGCAGCTATTGGCTCTGGCGGAGGTCTCGTCTGCGCCGAGCTGCTCCCCGGTTTTATATATTGATTTACTTCAATTTGCTTTTTCTATTAAGTTTGCTACAACTTTTTTCCAGACCTTCTTTCCTCAACATCTCTTTTAAAGTTTCCCGTCTCCATCTTGGAGTCCAAACGAGCTCTAATGCTGCTCTCCGTACGCCAGCTGCTGAAACCGAATCACATGAACGTACGTCAAAGCGTTCCTAACAAATCGCTCCACACGCGGCTGGAACAACCTCTTATTTGATAATGAACATTAATGCAGTAAAAGTAAAACACCGGGGTTGTTAAACTGGAACACGCCCGTGACTGCGACCTCCTGCTGCGACCCTCAGCAGCGCAGGAGTTTCCCAGAGTGCATCTGGGCGCGCGAGGAGAGAGGAGGAAGAGGAGTCGGGTGTGTTTAACTGCCGGAGATGAAAATTAAAAGATTTCCCTGTCGACTCTCCTCCAACAGCTGCTCGCTTCTCTTTATGAAGAACATGTTGTTATTTATTACCTTTTTTTTTTTTTTGCTCTCTGAGTAAAGAGCCTTTGAGAGAACTGGAGCTTCGTTCTATATATATCTTCCTCTTCTTCTTCCTCTCTCCAAATCCAATTCATCTATCAGGAGCAGTACAAACAGAAGTGTCTTGTCCACCGGGGTCTTGCCGACATCACCGGACGACGTGACGCAGTAAACAGGACAAACTGATCGACGGTCGCGACCGCGGCCTCTGAAGAAGAGGACGGACGGACGTCCGAGAGCAGTTTGCCGACGCCGGATCGTCTCGCGATCTAAATGCAAATGTCGGGGGAAGTTATTACCTACACGGCTGCTTTAATGAACAGCTCACGGTGTTTGAGTGGAGGACTGAATCCGTCTGATTAAGATGATTAATTACTGTTTTTACTTTTGCAAAAATACTTTATTGATCCCGCCGGGGAAACATCTGTAGGAAGTGAACACACACACACACACACACACGCACGTCACGCAGTCGGTGCAGATGTAAGCGGAACCATTAAAACAAATTCTATACCTCACACCTCCATTTGAATACCTCCCTAAAAAAAAAAAAAGATTTTAAATCGATAACTCATTTTCTATAAAAGCCTCCAATTAGTGTCGCCGCTCGGCGACGACTGCCGAGGACGGCCGCAGCCCGACGCACACGCCCGCCCGACGCGTGACATCACCCTGCGACAAACCCTCACTTTAAGTTAAACTCTTAAAAAAAAAACTCAAATAAAATAAAAGTCACCTTTTAGAGGGAGAAAATACGGAGGGAGTGAAATGAAAGCAATTTTCCCTCCTTTTGAAATGTAAATGCGCCGTGATTTCCTCAATACCTTTTGGAAAGAAATCATGTTATTAAGAATCAGCCGCTACCAGGCCTCCATTGATAGACGAGTTCATAATATATATTTCTTCCCTCCTTGCAAAGCTCTTCACCCCTTTTCACTCCTTCCTAAGTGGAGACCGGGCTTTGTGCGGGAAAGGTCACACGGCTTTCACGGCTGCCGCGCTCACCTGCTGACAGCCGAATGTCATCACTTTTTAAAACTTAGTAATGATTTTTTTTTTTTTGAACACGCAGCGACTTGTTCAAGTGTTAACTGAAGGAAAGGGAACGCTACACGCACACGACATCCTGCTATTTATATGCGGCGCTCACGTTTAGCATCGTCACACGATGCCGATGCGGCTCGCCTGTTTCACGGACTTTCGTTCGTGAAGTTTGGGACCGTAGTCGCTCCGCCGCGGCTCGATGGATTAAAACCTTGTGCAAATTCAAACATGTTGGTCTTTTTACCTGCGATTGAACATCAAGCGGAGAGGCAGGCCTGGAAGGGAGTGTCTGCTTTGCCTTTATCGCTAATGGGCCCCAAACTGCAGCGCTTAGACTGAATATGAATGCACCTCTGGTGAATTATTAATGTTCCGGTTCGCGCTTCGTATTCCGCCTGGCACTTCCAGGGGTGATCCGCCTCCCACGCGGATTGGGAGCTGTCACCCATAATTGGAGGAATCACGACAGCACGGAGTTAAGTGCTCCGGCGTCCCCGGGTTGAAGAATCTGACGCCGCTGCACCAAGAGATGGAAACATCCACCGATGCTGCTTCTCACCGCCATTTCATCTATTTACCTGAAAGTGATCTTAATTATCTCCCTGATATCAATAATTATTCAAGCGTGTCGGCGCTCCCCCCCCCCCAGACGGAGACGACCTCTGACCCCTGCCGCTACTATTCCGCTGAACAAATACCCGTAAACCGCGTGAGATGAACCGCGTCTGATGCAGAACATGGTAATACCGCAGAAGGCACCTTTCATGAGGAGTCTGCGGTACATTTTTCTGACAGAGTGACAACTCTGTGCAAAGCGTGCAGATCCGGGGTCCCGCCGAGCGCCCAGGGCACCGTCAAACCGACAGCTCGCAGCGCACACGCGGACCCCTGCGTCCCGGAGATAGAGGCAAAGTTGTTGGCACAGCGAGGAGTTTCGGTCGTCCTATTGGCCCCGAACAAAGGAACCTGTCACTTTTCATGACAGTGTTTCATCATGGACCAGCGGTGGCGTCTGTGATCCACAGTCAAACCCTGTCAGATCCGTCTCTAAGAGGCCTCGTCTCCGTGTCTCAGACAAGCATGTCGATCGGGAGACGCACTGGTTCGGGTCATGTATGAACCGGTGACAGAGGGCAGGAGGTGAAACCCGCCCGGAAACGGAGACTCTCCAAGCGATAAGTGACGCTTGTTGTCTGAATTTGATGAGAATCCAGAAAGTGGGGCACGGATCCTCGGCTCCTCCGCCTCACAGGAGTGCACACTTTTGTCAAGAGGAATCCTGTGCAGTCTGCTTTTAGCTCCACAATTGGGACTTAATCACTATAATCCATTCATTGGATTATGACGCCGGCGCTTCGTGATAAGCCATCTGTGGGAGAAGGTGTTAGATCCAAAAGTTAACCTCGTGAATCTCTTATTTCCCACATGTTTACCAAGCTAACGCTTTAGCCGCTATCCCCACTTTCTACCTCTTATTATTATTATTATACACATACTGATACATGCGGTGTGTTCGTACGGCGGGAACACGTCAACCCGGAGGGAAACAATGCAGCTCATTTCCTCCCGTTGGTGAATGAGAAAAAGGTGCAATATTTGAAGCAGATCTGAGAGATAAAGACGCCGCGCCGCCTCTGAAATGCAAATCCAGGGGACATGAAAAGGAAATGAAAGCAAAAGTTTAGCCAGGAAAACAATATATGCAACCAAAAGTGTTTATAATGGTGCGGATAGTGTGTGTGACTGTAGCTTTAAATGACAGGCAGGACCCATATAAATATATATATTTATATATATATTAGAGGCTGCAGCTTCAATTAGAAAAACGGCAGTCGTACTTTACTTATCAGACTTTTCTCTGCATGCACCACAGCACACGTCCCAACATGCATCTGTGCTATTAACACAGGCGCCGTTTCAAAAAGGTATAAATATATGATGCATGTCTGCAGGTGCAGCTGCAAAATGTAAAGAGCGTTTTTTTTTTTCCTCCTCCCGATTGTTATTCTGCACCAAAGGTACGAGAACACACATGAACTCACTTTTACAGCTCGGAGCCCCCGTAGGAACATCATACAGGGGAGTTTGTGGGCAGCGTTACACCACATCTGTTTTACCTCGGGCTTGTCGGATGACAAGATACAGAATAATTCATTCAGATGTTGAATCTTTAATAAAACGTGTGGGCTCGTATGGAGATTTTTAAAAAACGGTCATGAAAGTGTATTTTCTTTGACGGCGAGTGATGGAGGTCGTAAATCACCGAGGAGGCGATACGTGTTGGAGGGGGGCGTCGCCGATGTTCTACAAGTTGTTTACTTTAATTCAGGTGCGCTATAGTATCTTTGTATCTGCGATCGAACACGTCACGGCAGAACAGCGACGGAAAAGCCGAAGTTAAAGTCGCACATTCTCGACATTGTGAGGCTCTGAAAGCGTGAGCGTAGTCCTGCTGCTTCTCCTCTTCTTCTCCTCCTCTAATAGATTCAAATGAATTCAGCCTCGCCAAGAGCAACTGCCAGAGTTAAGTTATTTGTGCCGGGCCCGACACTCTCTGTTCCGCTCATCTCTATACAAATTCAATTTCAATTTGAAAAGCGGCCTCGGTGTTATTGCACGTTTGTCAAAAACATCAACATTAGTCTGAATGGTCCAGTGGGGGAGGCTCTGGCGTCTGGCTTATGATGCTTGTTTCCCTGCAGAGAATCAGATCAGGCATTGTTAATGTCTCCCACACACCTTGGGTTTAGAGCCGAGCATTAATTCTTTCAAACTGTGGCGATAAGGCGGCCGAGCGCGACAATGGCCCGAGTACATACACGCCATCTCAGTCGGTTCCTACAGGAGGAGTGAGTCATTTTTTTTTTTAGCCAGTTCCCCCATAAGATGTATTCGCCTTATCACAAGACAAACGCAGGAACCTTTTCTCCGATAACAATAAATATATTACAGTGCGCATAAAGAAAAGCGTGCAATAAATACAACAGTGCAGGAGGACAAAGGCCGGCTGCAGGTGGAAGAGGCTTGAAGTTGTGGTGGTGCAGAGGTCCAAGGCCAGGATGCTCATTAGCTCAGGGTCAGCAGCACCAAAGGTTCACCCTTGGACCGAGCTTTGTGTGTGGGAGACGGAGTTTCAGACGGGTGGGGGGGGGGAGGTTTTTGTAAGAGCTGCCGGCGGTTGGATCGAGTGCAAATAAAGACGCTTGGCATCCTCCAGACAGCTGTTTGTCAGCAGTTTTTGGGCTTTCTGGCGGCATCAGATGAAGAAAGACTTGATGGAGAAAGAAGAAGGTGAACACATAAAAGAGGGATAGAGGAGCCTGAAATATTAACATCATTTCTGATTCAACTATTGATCTTGGCAGACTGACACTCCCTCTCATCCTTGACGGTCTCTTTATCTATCCCAACTGAAATCCACTTTTTTCCGCCCATGTCAGCGGAAAAAGGAAGGAGGAAAAAAAAAAAACACGCCTTTGGTAGGGTGATGGAGTCGACTCCAACCCCGGGCGACGCGCTATAGTTTGTGGGGTTAGTGAAGTATTGAGTCATCTTTGATAGTTCCCTGGAAGTCAAATTAGTTGATGTAATAGACGGCAATGGAGAAGATCGGTGCTTCTCTCATGGAAGGAAACCTGGAGCTGGTTAGCTTAGCTTCCTGGAGCTGGTTAGCTTAGCTTCCTGGAGCTGGTTAGCTTAGCTTCCTGGATAGCTTAGCTTCCTGGAGCTGGTTAGCTTAGCTTCCGTGTCGGAAGCTAACGTTCATGTACTGCTACGCTGGGTTAGCAGCGCCGCTCAGAATATTTTTGGGCTTTTTTCTAATCAAAACTTCTGCATTTCCCAAAAAGAGATTTGCTGCCCGGCAGGAGCCCATTTATTTCTGCCTGATATAATAATAGCAAATGAAACCTCTTCACTGCTGTGGGCAGCATGGCGGTCGCTCTGCTCTGCCTCAGTCAGGGTATCAACTTCAGCAAAATGACTTGAGGACAAACGGGTCCAATGGACGGGAACTGTTCACATTCACCCTCCGCATGGGGAGAAAAAATATAGATTTCTGGTGACCCTGTGACGTTCGAATTCGATGCTTTAATGAAGCTCGATATCGAGGAGAAAGGAGTCCAACCATACGAGTCGCCACAGTTCAGCGGACACCTACACACGTCTTAAATGTAAAGATGTCAGTTCTGAGCGGCAGACATCGCTCTTCGTCCTCGTGTTGTGAGGTTCACTTGTCTACGACCCCAAAAGGCGCCGGTGTTATGACGACTCCCTCTCCAGAGTCTGACAGCGTGGCCTCGCGGGCCTCCTCACAGCTGCTGGAACGAAAGACTTATACAATATAAGAGCCATACGAAGCCGAACTTCTAAGTTTTCCGCATCAACCGACTAATGGTGTCAGGTTGGCATGGATTTTCCTGTCTTCCCACGAGAGGCTGAAAATATTGATTTTGGTCACCCTGTTAGGTTCACCTCCATAATGGACTGAGTGTATCTACAATCTGCGAGTCAATTAAACGTTTGCTGTGCGACCTTGTGCTCTGAGGAGGAGGAGGCAGACTGCACCATGTGTGTCACGTCGTCTGTTAGCGAACCCCTCGATACTCGCCACGCACTTAGTGCCATCGTACCCAATTCTGTCATCCACCCGGCACCATGTTGATTTGTGGAAGACGATGCTAGCCGGGGAGGTTGTTAGCCTCTGTTGAGTGACTTCTTCTTAGCTTATTAGTCGCAGGAAGTTTTGATGAGAAGCCTCCAACAACGTAACTTTATTGTTTATAATTGTTTTTGATACGAACTGAAAGAAAACTCATCACATGACGTCGCCTCTGCTGGCGAGATTGGTACTTACAGGATGGCAGCGAGAGTACCGCACTACTTACGACAGCATTTGAAAGGGAACACTTAGTGCAACAACAGGCGTTTGTGTTAAAAGTTTCATCTGTTCTTTCACTGGATGGAAACTAAGGGAGGCTCGAATGAATCATCTGAAATGCATTTACAGATTCAAATTAAACTTGCGGTTATTTTAAGATTAACTGGAAGCCACATAACCCCTTTTTTTATCTGCTTTTATTCTGATTCGCTAATCATTTTTATTCAAACACGAAGAAAGTATAATGAAGAATTAATGAAAGTGGGAGATTGTGGTTCTTGAAGCTCCCCC
>CAAKHC010017781.1:0-14088 GCA_901007825.1 Macroramphosus scolopax | reverse complement strand
TGTGTGTGTGTGTGTGTGTGTGTGTGTGTGTGTGTGTGTGTGTGTGTGTGTGTGTGTGTCCGGTAAAAACAGATGGACAGTGACAGTGACTCACTGCTGTGAATCCTTTGACAGTCAAGCCAACAGGACTGTTCGTCTCTCCTCTCCATCTGTCATGCTGAATATGTTTTTTGTAAATGACAATTAAATTCTCCCATTTGTGTTCAGAAAATATACATTTTTGAGGGGACAAGCACATCATTTGTGATGTACAATTACCAGGTTGTTAGTGGGGGGAGCGACATCAATAAACGGTGTCCTAGATCTGCTCAGCAGAACTCACCCACAGTCTGGTTGTCAGAAAATGTCAAACCCTCACGGTTCCTGCATGGACAATAATGCAGCGCAAAATACAGGAATCCACCCTGCTCAAATCTTGCTAATCCAAACCATGAAGGTCACTGTGCCGGAGATAAAATAAAACTTTCTTCCAGGCTGGGCTGGTATACATTTTATCAATGGTTTGTTCTAAAGACTGCATGTTTGTTCTTTACTCCAGACTCAGAGTCAGCGTGCAGCTCAGAGCACCGGCTGTACCGTCTGTAAAGAACTAGTGTCTTCCCACCAGTTGAAGAGTCGATATTCATTCCTTATTGTGAACATTTGACTGCCAGTACGAGGTGAGAAGACGGACATCTTTCTTTCACAAACAGGCATCTCGCAGGCTTACAACAGTTCATGGACTGACAGGCAATCTCAGCTGTGGGAAAACCCACTTTAAAGGAATCATGACAGTGGTTCTTTTGAACATATTAAAACTTTATGATAAACAGTCAAAGCTTCACGAGCAACTGCAGCAAGGGGATATTTTACAGTCATACTCGTTAAAACTAACAAGAGATAAGCTCATAGTTTATATATAGATAGCCTAAATATAACATAATACAAATATATAATAATAAAGATACATACCTCAATAGAAAGTAAACGTCTAAAAATTGTTTTTTGCTGAAAGTAGTCAAATCAAATGTTCAAGATCAGATGAGAATGTTTCACCACCACGACATCCCTGAAAGTCGGCTGCAAAGGTAATCTGATCCTCTTTGACTGACCAGCAACGGTGGCTGGCAGATGAAACACGTACTGACCAGTAATATTTTTACCAACCAAAATACTTTGTGGATCATGACTTTAGCTGTTAATGCAGCACACTGGCCATATCAAAGAAATTAAGAGATCATAAATAGAAAAGTAGAGCAGAAAGCAAGAAATGGCAACCACTGGTGAGAAGCAGGTCCACTACAGCAACTGAAGGAAGACACAAAATATACACTTCCACTTTGAATAGGTCCTTCCGCGGTGGTGTGTGTGTGCGTTGAAGTTACCATACCTACCTCAAACTTGTATTCCTTGTCTATTCTGGTCTGAGAGATGCCCCTGAGCACAATCCCCTCTATGTGCACCGCTGCAATAACAGAGACAATTAAAACACTATTTAAAATGTTATTGTATCAAGAGCTGCAGTCTCTCGTATGTTCTAACTTATTAAATGTCACACATGAAAGTAAACTGGATATTTTTGTGATTTGTTTTGTTGATCAGACAAAACAAGCCAATTCAATGCAGCCCCCTGAGCTTTGGAATATTAAGAGGCCTGTTTCACTACTTTCTGGCAAGTCAGGCGCTAATTATTTTAGAAATTATTGCTTCACATTAATATAACCCAGCCTATCAATACAAATAGGGCAGGAGAAAAACCATCAACTTTTTGGATTTCGACGGTACCCTGACCATTTGTAGACAGCCGTGTGATACTGAAATACATAAGTGTACTATAAACGAATGAACAGTCCATCTATAAAAGAAAAGAACAAAAAGCGGGGCTAAGCGCAAACTGGCCTAGAAGTCATTTGCTGTGACCATTCATTATGATTCTTGGCGGAGGTCTTCATTCTATTTGTCATTTTCATTGGGGAATTATCAATCCATGTGTGTTTGTGGCATCATTCCTTTAAACAGAATCACACTGGAGTGACTTTTCTAAGCTGTGTGAAGCCTGAAACCTGTTTGTTGCTGCTAACAGCTTTAATTTTGGACATTGAGCTGCTTCCTTCTATTGAGCATGGATAGAGTCCAAACCTACATATTTGATGATTGTGGCTATATTTATGTAGTATTTAGTTATGTTTCTATTGACCTTCTCTTTGTATTGTCCAGCGGCTGGAGCGTCGGCTCTGACAAGGAGGATGCGAGTCTGTACGCTCCCCCAAACACAGCAGTGTGGAGGGCAGGAAATCCACCTTCTGGCCCGGCAGCTCCTGGAGACCAAAAACACAAAGTTAGTCAAAGTGGTTTGCTAAATTTGTACATATAATCATAGTGTTTGCCATGCTCAGGAGGTAGAGTGGCCTTCGGTTGATCGACGATTACTGGCTCGATCCGGTTTTATGGTTATTCAATCATGAAAACACATTGTGTTTTAGTTGAAGTTAAATTATTTGAGGTCAAGTTGAGTAAAGCTTTATTAATCAAGTCAGTGCCAAGTTGTAATGCCGGAGCTATGGTACAAACCTCCATGTTAATCTCTGACATCTGATATTATCCTGAATTATGGGACCATGATTAACAGACAGAACGATGCTGTGGTCAGCAGTACGGATGTCATAAAAAAATTATACTTCTGTACCAATGTAAGTTAAACAAAGCATGTATCAATAGCAGGGCCCACAATTAAGGGTCTTTAAGTCAAGTTGGCTGGTAGATCCAGCACCCAAGAATGTTGGGTACAGTTATTATGTCGCATACAAAATTCAGGAGATCCAGAACAATCTTCTACTTTTTATATTTTGATCAGCTGTAAATTAATTTCAATTTCAATTAAAATCGAAAAAACCAAAATATAACTCATGGAATAAGAGTATGTGTAACAATCTCCCCTAACGCCCCTAAAACTAAGTGAGGCAGACTGTCAAGATAGCGACTACCACATTTCTGTTTTGTGACATCAGTACTACCTTTTCTATGTTACAAAAAGCACCTTTGAAGACACATCATATAAAAAAAACATTGTGGCTCTGAAGTTGTTAGAATATCCACAAGGTACCTTTAATATCTGTTGTAAATTTCATGAACATCCATCTACTTGTTGTTGAGCTATATCACCTGGACCAAGAATCTTTACTTGCTAGTAGTGCTAGAGTGAAAGTCCTGGACTACCAAAGCCACAAGGATTTATCCTAGAGGTTTATCATTGTTGTATTATATCTAACAAAAAATAAAAAACAACAACAAAATGACATTGTATTTATATATCTGCCATCGGCCTGCCTCCTCTAAAAATATTGGCATCAGCCACTGAAAAATCCATATCGATCTGCCAATATCATGATGGACTAAAGATTTACTCATGAAAAGGGAAAGCCATATGAAAAATAGACTATAACTCAGTTTACTAATTTAGGGTATCACTAGCAAGACTGATAACTTTGGCTTTATAATTGTATTCACATTAGCTCAACTAACAAGACTTTGATTGCAAAGCAGGAAATGGTGTAATCAGTTGCTGTCAGGTGTGGTGAAGGTGAAACCTGCAGACGCCAGTGTCAGATGGTAACTTAAGTTACAGGAGAGCCACAAGTGAAACACTACTTGTCAAACACCTGCAGCAGGAGTTACAGCACAGACTAGCTAGGACATGCTTTCTTAGGTTCCAGGCTGTGGGATAATTACACAACATTGCCAGAAATATAGTTGGCATCACATCTTGAGATATATTTGATAGGGAAAATGCTGAGCATTCAGAACCGTTAACTTAACTGCTAGGTTAAGCTAATAACATTCAATGTGGAGTGCATCTAGAAAAACATAAGCTAGTAAGTACACGTTAGATATACAACACCGAAACAATTACATAACGGGACCAGGGCAAGTGAGTCATAGGAATGTCTGATGCATTCGAACATGGTTGGTGTAATGCTACGCCTTTGAAGCTATGCTCAAAACTACAGTCTGCTACTTGGCAGGTTAGCTTAGCTTAACATTGGTATGCTAATGCCAGAATGTTAGACCTGAGCTGCCCGCCAGAGAAAGGTACAGTTTGGGAAGTTAGAGCTAACTGTTATCCTAAGTTAGCTTAGCATTTGATGGTACTAATGTTGGTTTGTTTCTCATTACCGTAGTTTGTGCGTGTATTCTATGACTTTGACGTCTCTTCTCCTCTATGGCAAACTCGATTTTGTCCAGCTGCCCTCGGACCGTCTCCCGCTGGTGGAAATGGAAAGCTGGGTGCAGAGAAGCCATGGTAAAAAGCAGCGCCAACTGCTCTAAAGGTCCTGCCGCTGTTTCAGCTGCGCAGGTCGGCTCTGTCCGCCTGTACACATTCCCGTCTTGACATGGCTGATGGGACGAGGGGTGGTGAGGGTCCCTGAACTGTGGAAGGGAGTAGTCATTATTTTTGTAAAACAAGGCCGGATCTTCACGGCTCAGTATCCGAAAGAGCATTCCTGCACATTCCCTGCTGTCAGACCCGAGGAGGGACAGGCAGACTAGTAGTTTGGACCTGACCACTGGGTCAATCACGTCCGTCAAAATCCCTAAATCACTTGGATTATTAGCCCGAAACTCGAAGTCCCGTAAAACGTGATAGTCTTTTCTAGCGAGATCCTCTAAATAAGATCCCAGAAAGCGGAGCTCCAGGGGTTGGCACATATGCATCAGCCCGCACATGAACTCGATCCGCTTAGCAGGGTTTAGATGTAGGCCGAACCACTCAAAAACAGTCTCCTTATCCAGCTGGGATGGATAAACATGAGGTCTGGGCGGCGACTCCAGGCTGTCTGACACCGAACAAGGAGAGACCGCCCTGGGAATATGTTGGTTCTCCGACCGATCCAGTGAATCTTCCTCCGCTGTTTCGTCGCCTCCTTCCTCGCCCGTGTTAAGCATTATCAGCGCTGCGAGAACGGCTTCAAAGTCTAAATGACGAACAACTATAACTACATAGTCGGTATCTTAAATCGTTTTTTACAACCAAAGTGAAGCTGTCGGCCGTTTCGCAGTTTTGTTACAGATAGCGGATCATTAGACGCGGCGATAATAGTGGCTTTTTTTTACGGTTAGATTCTTCTTCTCGGACACTATTTCCGGTAGAGTAGCGATGACCGGTTAGCGCGGTGCTGCCACCGCCCGGCGGACTGCGGGCCACTAGCAGTTTGTACTGATTTGGCCTAAATGTAATATAACTTACATTCTGTATACTGCGTTCGTTAGTCGTATGTAGTCTGCGGCGGTTTCTCAGACAGCCTTCTTATATCTATTTCATCAGAATGTTTGTTTTTGTCCTTGTTATTTTAGTGTTTTAGCATCTTGAATCAAACGTGTTTTTCTGTTTCATCTTCCTGTCAGCATCATAGCTTTACTTTTTATTTATTGTTCCCAGTAATCACATCTGCCTGTGTGATCTATTATTATTTGGAATAGTGTACTGTTCAGCTCAGTGTGTCCAAATGGTAGTATTGATATTGTCTCCTGTATCCTGGTCCTTGTTGCACACCACTTTCCTTTGAAATCTGTAAAACTATCATCCTTTTCTCTCTTCCTTACATTGCTTTTGTCACGTTTTCTGCTTTTAAAATGTCTGGTCGGCTGTCTGAATGACTTCACTATAAACTGGCTAGTGATAAACTTGAGTCAGAGTAAATGATTGCTCTCAGTGGTATTTGGTCTTCTATCCACTTCAATGTGAACAATTTTGCAATAATTTATCCTGTTGAAACTGATGTTCACTGATCCTGTTCCTTACTTTTGATATGAAAATCTGGAACAATAAATTCCACCCCATCAAAAGCGATATGAAGTCATCGTTGTGTCAGCTTCAAGGACTGTATTAAGAAGAATCATGTTTTAAGGTCTTATGGCAAAAAAAAAATTCATTCATATAACAAGACAAACAGGAGAATCAGATATTTATAACATGTATGTAACGTGCTATCGCAGGGATGGAATTTTGTTTGGCAATACTGCCCTCTAGGGGAAAGAGGTTACAATTACAAGTAAAGTGAAACTGCTTTTTATTAATTATATATATTTACTTACTTAGTTAGTTATTTGATGTGTTAGTTGGTCGTTAGTTAGTTAGTTCGTTAGGTAGCTGGAGAGTGAGTGAGTGAGTGAGTGAGTGAGTGAGTGAGTGAGTGAGTGAGTGAGTGAGTGCATCTGTAGATCAAAACTAAGTTAGAAAAAGAGATGAGCGAGTACAGGTGAAGATTTAAATAGATATGTGAGGTGTATGGAATGAATAAAGATTAAATAAAATGAAGCACACAGAAAAACCTTTTAAGTTGAATCAAAATGATTAAATAAAACAAGACAGGTTAAGATACAATAAAATTAGATCAATTATTAATAGTGGCCACAACTGCTTAATTTTCTCTGACTACACCTTCTTTTAATGACTCAGCAAAAGACAACCAGAGTGCTAAGAGAGTTCCTTTGTATTGACTCCATGTTAAATTAATTTGCTGTACTCCATCTCAAAAAGCACAAATTAAGAACAATTCAAAATTAGTCTTTAAGAGATTATTTGCATATTTGCTTTTAATTCATTAATGACTCCTTCTAAAGAGGAAACTCCCTCTACTTATATGCAAAAGCACACAGTTTCATAACACTCTGTGTTCAAAATATTGCAAAAAGGAGTGAACTTCCTTACCATCAAATGTTTTTATAATCCAATGCTTGAATTAAATCAAGAAGCCCAATGTATGAGAGAATAGATTCAAAGAACATACTCCGTTTGTTGTACGTCATTTCATTTACATTTAAAGAAATCCAGCAGCAGAGCATGAACAATGAATTATCTATTGCTGTGTGTTCTATTTGTAAAGCATGGCCCAGTGTCTGTCGAAGTCATTCATTCTTTCAGAACCCCCCATTGGCCTTTAGGGGCATCCCAAACTCAGAGCATGATCAGGGTTGCTGCTCTTGAACAGACCTCATTAGCAGTTCGCATTACATTCACCATGTTAACATCCTCCGAGGACTCCCAATGTGCAGCTCCAGTAGAGGGAGACTCAGAGTTACATACAAAAAACAGTGTCAAAATCAGATGTAGCTCTCTCAGTTTGTTGTATTCATAGATGCTAATCAAATGAAACAGTTTTCCTGGGCTTTGCAGAAGCACTTTCATATCGCTGCACATATTCACATTCTTATCCATGGAGACAATTACTGGCAGCTCAACCGTAGTTTTTCACTGAGCAGATAGAGTTGTTTATTATTCATCCTAACACTCAAACTGGACTGATTGATAATAAAATGGATTTGAATTGATTTACACAAGCCATGATGACGACTACGGAGGCATCTCAAGGAAAAAACTCAAGTGCTGATGAAGACAATGAGATGTAATCCAGAAAGATTGGATGTGCCTGCCTTGTTCACAACACACCAATGAGTATTTAGAAAATTGCCAAATGACCATAGTTGTTCTGAACGTAAAATAAACCGGTTTAATTCAAATGCATTATGTTGAATACTATAGCAAAATACCAAAAGATGTAAAGCAAAATGAAATAACCGAAGTTGGAACCTTCAAACTATGTGGAACGTGTGGAGATAAAACACTGAACATGAATAAACACGACCCATAATCCTCGTTGAAATTGACCAATTCAAAATACTGTTAAGAATATAGATAGAATGATGAGAGCAACATTAGACCGATAGGAATGATAACAACTCAGTTAAAATCATAAAAAAAGAAAAATATGATAAAACTGAAGAACAGATGTGACCAACAGTAACAATTCAAGTTATAAGAGCAGCTGGCTGCAAATAAAAGCATGGATTCGTTTTCAATGTCTCACCGGGATGAATCAAGCTCTTTGAAATATTTCTTAAATGATACAATCGGGTAGAAAAGACATTAGTGTCTGGCTCTTGTGGTGATAACCAAGATTATATCATTGTCAATGTTTAACTTCAAACTTTTAAACACGTTACTGCACATCTAGTTATGTTTTATACATCTGACAATCATTAGGTCATAAGGAACTATCAGGATGTCATGACTGGGTCAACACTGGGACCCACGCTGGGTCAACACTGGGACCCACGCTGGGTCAACACTGGGACCCACGCTGGGACCCACACTGGGTCAACACTGGGACCCACACTGGGACCCACGCTGGGACCCACACTGGGTCAACACTGGGTCAACACTGGGACCCACGCTGGGACCCACACTGGGACCCACACTGGGTCAACACTGGGACCCACACTGGGACCCACACTGGGTCAACACTGGGTCAACACTGGGACCCACACTGGGTCAACACTGGGACCCACGCTGGGACCCACACTGGGTCAACACTGGGACCCACGCTGGGACCCACACTGGGTCAACACTGGGACCCACGCTGAGCTAACACTGGGTCAACACTGGGTCAACACTGGGACCCACGCTGGGTCAACACTGGGTCAACGCTGGGACCCACACTGGGTCAACACTGGGACCCACACTGGGTCAACACTGGGACCCACACTGGGACCCACACTGGGTCAACACTGGGACCCACACTGGGTCAACGCTGGGACCCACGCTGGGACCCACACTGGGACCCACACTGGGTCAACACTGGGTCAACACTGGGTCAACGCTGGGACCCACGCTGGGACCCACACTGGGTCAACACTGGGTCAACGCTGGGACCCACACTGGGTCAACGCTGGGACCCACGCTGGGACCCACACTGGGTCAACACTGGGTCAATGCTGGGACCCACACTGGGTCAACACTGGGACCCACACTGGGACCCACACTGGGTCAACACTGGGACCCACACTGGGTCAATGCTGGGACCCACACTGGGTCAACACTGGGTCAACGCTGGGACCCACACTGGGACCCACACTGGGTCAACACTGGGACCCACACTGGGTCAACACTGGGTCAATGCTGGGACCCACACTGGGTCAACACTGGGACCCACGCTGGGACCCACACTGGGACTCACACTGGGACCCACACTACCCACACTGGGACCCTCACTGGGACTCACACTGGGACCCACACTGGGACCCACACTGGGTCAATGCTGGGACCCACACTGGGACCCACACTGGGTCAACACTGGGACCCACGCTGGGACCCACACTGGGTCAACACTGGGACCCACGCTGGGTCAATGCTGGGACCCACACTGGGTCAACACTGGGACTCACGCTGGGACCCACACTGGGTCAACACTGGGACCCACACTGGGTCCACGCTGGGACCCACACTGGGTCAACACTGGGACCCACGCTGGGACCCACACTGGGTCAACACTGGGACCCACACTGGGTCAACATGGACCCACGCTGGGACCCACACTGGGTCAACACTGGGACCCACACTGGGTCAACACTGGGCAACGCTGGGACCCACACTGGGACTCACACTGGGACCCACACTGGGACTCACACTGGGACCCACACTACCCACACTGGGACTCACACTGGCCTGCAGTGTCACACTGTGTTTCTGTGCTTCTGTGACGAGCCAGACAACATATATATAGTTTTCCCTGACACTCCTACTCCTGCCTCTGCCAACCGGAGGGAGGACTGTCATTACCAAGTCAAGACTTCGCTCTCCTCACTTTCACCTCACAGAGTGACAGTGATCATTGCTTACGGGCAGCTGCAAGACTCAGGTAAGGCCTGTCATCACTTTCTCACAGTGTGTGCTTTTATGGAGCGAAAGCATACCCACATTTATACTTGCTGGTGTTTGATGTAGAGTTGTTAATTTAGGCTGAGATTATATGATTGATGTTCATGTTACTAAAGTGACGTTTGTGTTGCTGCTTGTTTATATGACATATATAAAGCACCTATGCATGTATCCTCATGCCTGTTTTTGTAGTCCTTTTCAAACTTTTCGTGGAATGTGTTGGTTTGGCCAGAAGTGACCAGCCAGCAGGACAATGAGAAAACAAGCTGAATAACCTCTGTGATTATGGTGCAGGGAGGTTCTCTGTGTGGGCAAAGCACCAGCTCCTCTCTCTTTCATTCTGTCTGTTGGCTGTAGCCTGAAATAACTGTACGTTAGACTGTAGAATGAATTGGAAGAGACTGAAACGCTGTTTGGAAGCTGGTCAGAATGATCAGGCACCTATTGTTGGAGTGGGACATGGAGCTTCATCACAACGGGATCATTTGATGATTTGTGATGAAGATGAAGCTTTAAAACTGAACTGTTCTGCTCTGATGGGAAACTTTCATGTCAAAAAAGATCTGTAAACGTGGTCATGTCATGTTTTGACAGAGAACATCCCACAATCTTTCTCTTATAAATAACAAGTACATTTTGTAAACAGTAAACAGGTTCTGCCTTATTGGGTCATCAGAACTACGAGCTACTGACGGCTAGTTTATGAACACTGATGATAGTAATTTCTCTGTAACTGAAATGATGGACTCACTTCTATGACCTGACTTTTTATCTTCATCATCATCCTCCGGTTGTCACAACACTTAAAACATTATTTTCAATGGGTGGAAGAAAAGTTTTTCCATGGCTTGTGATCATTTGATCTTCTTCTTGTATATTTGGCTATTTAAAAAGGACAAGCTACATCTCAGTGAGCATTGCGACTGAGTCGGGATGTTGCTGTACATGTCCAGCTGCCACAACTTTAGGAAGTAGGAGCACCGAGTGGACGTTTAACCCCTGAAATCTTGGTTCAGTTTTAAAGTTGGAAACGTCCGTCTCAATGAAGGCAGAGTTAAATGACACAATCTGTATATATATTTGTCTTTGCATTTTAACACAATACCATCACACCTTGCCTCAGACTTAAAGTTTCTCATCCTCCAACCCCACAGTATATTATCATACCGAGGTCTCGACATTCAGCACCTCATGTCTGCGTCTGTGAGCCAGTTGTAACATACTGCAGCTCCGGACATGTAATGTCATCACCTTCAAAGGTTTCACTTCCCAAAAGCTATGAGGATGTGAATGGAGGGAATATGATCCTATAGAAGCCACAAGTCCGTCTGACGTCAACAGGCCATGTCGTCATGTTCCACCCGACCCACAATCCTCACGTGTCACAGAGACGTCGATGGTTGTTGGAGTTCTCTGTTACCATCCAAATGTTTCCTGCAGCCGTGAAGTTCATGTAAGCTTGTGAATTACTGCAACAATTTAGAGCACAACTTCGGTATGTTTTGATCCAGGGTTGATTCCTCCATGTTGTGGTGTCGTATTCTGTCATCTGTCCAGTATTGACGGAGCAGCTACGCCCGCAGGTCGATCATACCAGCTAATGCTAATGCTAATGCTAATGCTAATGGTTCGGGCGTTCTTACACGTTAGATTTACACTGTCGATGTTGTCACACACTGGTGAAACAATCAAGACGTGTTTATGGCGTCTAAAAGCACTTTCATCAGTGAACGTATGACATTCTCCTTCCTGACATGACAACAAGAGGGAACGTATCACTTCAACACTATACTTTATACTATAGGAAACACTTTCAACACAAAGAACAGTATTACAATACTGAGATAATGACTGAGGTTCATTTCAAGAAGAAGCGCTCTCAGCTGTGTTTTCGGTTGGAGGTGGATGGAGAGAATAATTAGTACAATTAGTACACGGTCTCGTGGCTCCAACTGAATCCTCTGTTTCCCTGTCAGGATCCATCTTGTGGTTTATTGGCATGTTTGCAGTCTTAATAATTCTTCATAGAAGGATTGATGACGGAGTCAGAGCGGTGAAAGAAGTCACTGTGGAGCCCGACAACATCGTCTTGATAATAAACTGCAGGTCTTGTTCATCAGTGAGCACCTCTGACTATTCACATAGAAATACATGGAGGCAACTAACTCTAAAAATCTTAAATAAATAAAACAATAACTAGATATGCACATGGAGAACACAGATCTCATCATTTATTATATCCACATCTTCAATTAGATGAGAGATAATGAGGGTCAAACATCTGGTCACCATCAGGATGGAAAACACATTTAGAATAAAAAACAGGAGAAATAATGTCAGCTACTATATATAAATTAAAGTAAATGGGCGTCAACATTCAAAGAGAGCATTTATTGACATTAATAGACTGTTCAATGAATAATAATAAGATATTGAGTGTAAGAATACATGGCAGCGCTAAAACTGGTCTCTGCAGTCATCCAGACATCTGCTGTGGAGGAATGTTCTGTGATGCTGAGGCCAGTGGACGTGGTGATGTGGTGATGTGGTGATGTGGTGATGTGGTCCGTGGGAGGATCCACAGCCGGCCGTCTGCATGGAAGGACTCCTGTTCTTTAACATCAAAGGGTGGTAGATCTATAGATGATCTAAGGATGGAGGATGAGACAATTTAAGAAACAGTGAAACATTTGAAACTTTCTCTTGTCAGTCCGAGTTATAGTTGTAGGTGCAGTAAATTCTACAGATAAAGAGTTCTGATTAGACGCATGTTTGCAGTACTACTGCTCCAGTACATACTACAGTACTCAACCATTGAAGCTGCGTTCCCCAGACGTCAGTAAATCATTTAATCCACTTTGTGCACTGACAGTGTAAACACACAGTTTATTCAGAGTATTTTTGATAAGTGGTCTTTCACTTGTTTTCTTTTCTTTCGGTGTATTTCGTCACATGTTGACACCTTCTGTTCTGAGCAGCGTGGGTCCACTGCGGTTGTCGGTGTGCTCGCTGACCTCGGCACCGAGTGCTCCAGCTGGAGTTACAATGATTAGAACGTGAGGCGGACGGCAGCCGACGCCTTTCACTTGAAGTTTACGGACCTTTGTGGAAACCCTGTAACCGCTCTTGTCAATCAGATGTGTTTATGTCCTTTAATATCTTTCAGACTTTCAGTGCTGCTCAGTTCGGTTTGCACCACATTAGTTGTGCAGTGTGGAACGAAGCTCGTCTGATGTTTCACATCAGTTCTTCTGCACTGTAATTAACAGGAAAATGTTGATTCAGTTACATACTAACATTATGACATGGCTGATATTTCACAGATGAGCCATTTCTTTAATAGTTAATATAAATGTTTTGTCCATCCTCTCAGCCGTGACGTATTGATGGTATTCAGACTGATTCATGTTCACAAGGTCCAGGTCGTCATAGAGGTTTGCTTGTTCCTCCATCTTATAGTCAAACATCTCTTCCATGTGTACATTAGTATTCTTAACACGAGGAGGCTGTTTTCACATTCAGTGATGAACGTTTTCATGTCCTGTGCTCATTGAACTCTGATTGAGGAGGCGACCTGTGATGGTCTGTGACAAACTGTTCCAGTGTTCAATGTACACAAGTACGATGCTGAAACCTGAGAGGTGACTTCCTCCTGAGGTCGCAGGCCTGCGGGTGAACTAAATTAAACCCTTCATGAATGTCACTTGAGGCTTTTTATTGTATTAAATAATGTTCTTATTATGTTAATATGAATATCAGGAGGAACTACTTGACTATACTTGACTACTTCGGGCACAAGAGAGAATTTGAAAGAAATTTGCATTGATGTAGAAATAAACATCATTCAATCCTCTCAATGATCCTCAGGAATGTTTGGTGAATGCATGGAGCGACGTGCTGGGTGCTGATGGTCTGGTGCTGGGTAAAGGAAGGAGGCACCGTAGTATACGGGATGTATATTTACTGAGTAGTCATATAAAGTATCTGTTGTGCTGTTATTCATTCTATACTTGAGAATACACTGGCACACATTTGTTTCAGTTCTTCAGAGACCTGGATGGAATGACTGATGTCATTTAATCAGTGGTGGGCGGTCAGTGGTGGTACCTTCAAGGCCTTCAAGGCCTTCAAGGCCTTCAAGGCCTTCAAGTCCTTCAAGTCCTTCAAGTCCTTCAAGTCCTTCTCTGCTGGCCTAACATAACCATAAATCAAGAAATCATGATCATATTTATGGTAAAAGTTATATATATCCCAGTGTTGTATTTTTAGGTGAGAGTTTTTATCCAATCAGAATCCAGCTAGCTTGTGTTGCCAGGCAGATTTCATAGTACCGGTGGTAGTACTCTCCGTCCGAGGCCTTCAGAATCAGTGTGAGTGAACGGGCTCTCAGAGTT
>CAAKHC010017780.1:5000-16149 GCA_901007825.1 Macroramphosus scolopax | reverse complement strand
GGGGGGGGAATTATGGAAGTGATCCCTCAGACGATCTGGCTGGTAGACGTGTGTGCATGAGATGATTTCGGATTCTGTGCCACAGGGAAGACGTGTCTCGCTGTGGGTTTACTGTTTTCAGATTCTATGCATTGACGAAAATGAAATGAAAATACTCATGTTGATTCATAAAGAACAGACGAATGAGCCTGTTTGTCATTTGAGAAAATAAATACGTTGACCGGGTTTCTTTTCTTTTATTCTGCAGTTCGTTGGATGACGTAATAAACACAGAGCATCAAGAAGAGCAGCAGCAGGAATCCCTGAGCTCGCTGGAGACGACTGTTCTCACCATCTTCCTGTCCATCATCATCATCATGACAGTGTTTGGAAACCTGCTGGTGATGGTGGCGCTCTGCAAGGACCGACATCTGCGGTGAGTCTCCCGGCCGGGGCGGTAACCGCAGTGATTGCAAGCGCGTGTTCATGCAAGGCATTATGGGTAACATCGTACGGAAAATATCAAGTCACTCAAAACACAAAAAACCTGTTCAGGATTCTCTCTGTGACATTTCCCCCAAAGTCAAAGCCAAACTGTAAAAATCTTACAGCAACATTCAACCTAGTTTTATTTAAACTCTCGTCAGTTTTATTTGTATATTTGAAACTGGGCCCAAGCCAGCGACAGTGGCTCATACCGGGCAGCTTCACAGGTCGGAGACGTTAGATGGTTCTGTACAGAACATACAGTCGACAGCAGTGAGACAGTATACTAGTTGTGTTACAGAGTATAAATGCCTCCTTTTTCTCTCAGAAAGAAGAAGACCAACTACTTTATTGTGTCGCTGGCGTTCGCTGACCTGTTGGTTGCGCTGCTGGTGATGCCCTTCGCTGCGATCGAGCTGACCACGGGGCACTGGCAGTACGGGGAGATCTTCTGCCTGGTTCGGACATCTCTCGACGTCTTGTTAACAACAGCATCCATCCTGCACCTCTGCTGCATTGCACTGGACAGGTTTGTGCGGTTAGCTTTATATATCTAACTGAGGTGTACACCTGAAGACAGTCAGTGCAGCGTCTCAGCCGTGCAGAACAATGGAAAAATATTTGAACAATACTTTGTGTGAGCAAAATACAAAGAAGGATCATCAAGTTTAATTATCAATAGTTGTATTAATACAGCAGGACGACATCACCTTGTTCTCATCATTTGAATGTGTCTAATATTTCAGGTATTATGCAATCTGCTGCCAGCCGCTCGTCTACCGGCACAAGATGACCCCGGTCCGAGTGGGAGTGATGCTCAGTGGCTGCTGGCTCATCCCCACCTTCATCTCCTTCCTACCCATCATGCAAAGCTGGAATGAAATTGGCATTGAGGATATTGTGAGTCCCCAGAAACTAAGATCAGAAACCACAGATGCACTTATTTACTGAAAGACAAAAACTGCTTAAAATGATGGAAAATCCAGCCTAAACTGTGGAGAGTTCTTAAAGGTCCAAAGTGGGAGATGTTTGTTCTGTGAGCAGAGTTAAATCTTTCATAACTAACTTTCTCTGTTTCTAATAATGTTCCAATTCCCTGGACAATCACCAACCGGTCCCGTCTCTGCGGAGGCTCTTCAGCTGGAGCAACAACAGCACGTCAACAAGGGTTTTCTGGCGCTTTTGATATGTTTTGTTGGTCATTTCAAAGCTGCTCTGAAGTGAGCTGCAGGAATCCCAGAGGCAGACACACGGATGAATTTATTCAGCCCAACTTAATGAAATACACGTCGTTCTCCTGTCCATCAGTCAGGCAGCGTCCAAACAACAACCTTTGGTTCAGACACACTGCACAGGAGGTCAAATGACTTAAACCTTCTTTTATCTTATAGTTCCACAATAGAAGAGATGACTTCTTCACAGGAGTTAGAGAAAATGATCGATGCCCCTCTCGTGTCTGTAAATAAATAATAAATCCAATCTATCGGTATCCGACGTGCAGCTGGACCTGAGCCGAAACACTGGAGACTTGGCGAAGAGCAAGTTTGGTTCTTTCCATGTTTGAAATGAAGCTATTATACCTCCGCAGCGTATTTATTAACACACTGCATGTGGTTTGTCTATTCTGATCAAAGATCTGTAAAGAGAACAACTTAGAATTTGGACAGAACCAGGTTTGTGTTGTGTTGTGTTGCCTTGATCCGGTCTTCATGCTAAGCTACGCTAATGGTCAGCTCCATGCTTAATGCACATATCGGACTCCAAATGAACGTGTTGCCCAAAACTTCCAGCTTGCTGCGGTGATGACATGCAGCTGTGGGCAGGTTGAGTTCTAAAGCTTCCTGTTCTGTTGTTTTGTGTCATTGCAGTTCCCAGTGGCACCGACAGCAGTCGGCTCAGGTTGGACTTGATGCTCCGCTTGTTCAGCAGGTCACATCTTTGTGTTTTTGTCTCTCTTCCAGATAAAAGAGAGAAAAAACTTGACTGGAGGCTCCAACGACACCAGCTGTGTTTTTATGGTCAACCAGCCGTATGCTCTGGTCTGCTCCGCGGTGGCCTTCTACGTCCCACTGGCCCTCATGGTGCTCGCCTACCAACGGATCTACGTCACAGCCATGACCCACGTACGGCAGATCGAGACGCTACACCGTGCCGGCTCGGCTCCGGTCTGCGGGACATCTCCGATCGTCACTGTGAGGACCTCTACGTCCTCTGATCCTTCAGAGCACTACCACCTAAGGACACCAGGGGGCTGCTCCTCTTCAGAGCAAGCTCCCATAGCAAATAGCCGCATGCGTGTTGAGACAAAGGCGGCGAAGACACTGGCAGTTATAATGGGTTGTTTCTGCCTATGCTGGGCCCCGTTCTTCATCACCAACGTGGTGGATCCTTTCATCCACTACTCAGTGCCCTGGCAGCTGTGGACAGCCTGGCTGTGGCTCGGCTATATAAACTCAGGGCTGAACCCCTTCCTGTACGCCTTCCTGAATCGGGCATTCCGGAGGGCATTTCTAGTTATTCTCTGTTGTGGCGACGAGCGGTACGCACGGCACGGGAGCTTCTCCTATGGACACACCCAAAGAGTGTGCACGGCTGCATCGGTCAACGGGACATCTATGGCACTGAGGTAAAGACGGGGGGGGGGCGATTGTCCCATGTTTCCTTGCATACAGGCTGATACATTCAAATGAGTTCAGAACGTTGTCAACTTGCAATACATCTGCATGTTTGGCCAGCTAGAAACAGTGCTGTCAAATATTATATATATATGATATATATTCCCTACAGTGAGCACTCACATGCACGGCGCTGCTGTTTGAACCATCAGTGAACGTGTGACTGGGAGTGGGGGGGGGGTGCATATTGTCTGTTGCCCTGCTGGTCCATTAAAGAAGAAATCAAGGCCGCTGCCAGGAACCCGCAGTAGATTGATGGTCTCTCCCTGATCAGAGATGGATGGACTGCATCTTCCCTACTGCGTCGAATGAGTTCCAGTGGATTATGGGAAAGTCTGTTTCCTTTCTGCACTTATTTATCTTTGCAGCACTTCACTATGAGTTTTCTTCAGGGATTTTGAATGCTTTTATTAATCTCTCAAGGGATCCGCATTTAACCCATCCGTAGTTGGACATGCACAGACACAGTGAACACACACACACACACACACACAGTGAACACACACACACACACACACACACACACACACGCAGTAGGCTACGACTTTAGCGTTGCCCGGCGAGCAGTTGGAGGGTTGTTGCCTTGCTCAAGGGGAAATGCTGTTCGTTCACTAACCCCGTCCACTCTTGGTCCTGCCGGTCCCGGGGACCAAACCAGCGACCCTTCAGGTACCAAACCAGCTTCTCTCCCCACAGCTGCCCACCGTTGAGAAGAGGATGGCAGATTAGACTCTTTCTTGTTCCATAGTTTGTGTTTTGGTTAATCTAGATTACCATCTGGTCGTTGTCTGTTAGCAGCCAGTATGTTCCAGTGTGTCTGTGCAGCACAGCTCCAAAAAACAGAGTTTATTCATTTATCCAAAACTCAAGACTGGAAATTGCTATTTTACAACAGAACATGATTTTCCCGGTTGGTGGCGACCGTATGAACCGTGTGTCTGTAGCCTTTGTGAGGCCTCTGTAAATAACTGACAGCTGACTTTAATGTGCTGTAAACCTCATGTTGCTGCTGCAGACGTGAGTCATGTTAAACAATCTTCTAAAGAATGAGGAGTTTTGCAGCGCTGGAGTCATTTTCCTTTGGAATATTTAATTAAATGATAATTCACAATAAGTAAAGCATAATTTCACAATAATAATCTACCACAACTCTTTTTTCACAGCAGGGTTGATGTTTTATGATTTAGCTGCCAGATGTGTGTGTGTTTGAACGGTGGACATGATGGAGGAGCAGAGAAACAAAGACAAACACACGCACACGCACACACAAAGATACACCACATATCTGATGAACAAACTCATACAAAACACATGTGAGCACAGTCATGTGCAGTGGAACCCTGATGTGTGTGCGTGTGTGTGTGTGTGTCTGTGTGTGTGTGTGTGTGTGTGTGTGTGTGTGTGTGTGTGTGTGCTGCAGTCTCATGTCCCCGTGCCGGGACATCAGTGGGTAAAGGCCTCATGTTCTGTGTGTCCGTCTCTGGAATGCCACAATTTGTCACAGTTGATTGATTCACATCTAAAGGTCAAACAGGTCAACGCTCCCCTGTGAAAATATCTTTCTGGTGATTATTCAATTGCAGAACTCAGGAACAGACGGAGAACACTTAATATCTTTTATTAAATTCCTCCAAAGTTTCAGCTCCATATATTATCATTCTGGACTTTAATTGGACCGGTTGGCGGAGGATTACTACCGTGAAGAGTTTATTGTAGAAATAAAAGAAAACTGGTTTGTCTCTTCTTTATCTCATCCAGTCGGTACGGAGGACTTAGATAAAGATGGAACAGATAAAAGCACAATTTGTCCTCAGAAGGATTACGCTGTTGGCTTTGGCCGTCAACTAATTTGCATGAATCTTCCACTTTGGTTTCCAAAGACTGTGAGCAGCTTTGGACCTGATTCAGCTTTTGATTGTCCACTTCATTCTGTGGTAGGTTGTTGTGTTAGTTTCAATAGTGAAGGTTTGTACTAGTTGTCTTTCTGGCTCAGTGTCAACCAGCATCATGAGGGTGGAGGTTCGATTCGGCCCCACTCTCTGTTCTGCACTAAATATTTACATACAGTAGCAATCGGTGCTGAGAAACTGTGTTTGCAGGTATTTAGAAGACGATGAGCAATAATGTTAAGTATGTCTGATTTGGGCCAGTTTGACACACCGTTATGGTTTTATAAGAAAAGAGATGCTTCAGCTTGTAGATGTAAAATTCTCATAACAAGTTATTAATGGAAAATTACTGACTTCTGAGCTTTTGGCATTGATTGAAAAGACCTCTTTCATTTGTGTTATAAGTAAACATTGTGTGTGAGCTTTGTGTTCATGTGTTCATGAGAGAAGCAGCATTAAGGTGACATGTGGAGATCTCTTGTGCACAAACAAGTTTTACCTTCTATTTGTATTCTTGAAGCCTAAACAATGATTATAATAACATTTGAAAAGCCAAGTCTTGACTGTTGAAAACCTGCATTTGTTTGCGTCCATGTTTCGTGACTTGCACTCTTTAGCTGGTGCATTACTATATTTGTAATTTAATTACAAGCAGCGGCAGGAAAGTAGAATAATGTGAAACCTTCGGGAGGACGGAGCTGCAGGCGCATGGACGGTCCTGTGATGTTTATCTGCCCTGAAAGCCTGAAGCTTCGGTCCGAACCATCCCCAGACAAACACACGCTGACCTCCAGCAGTGGATAGTTGACACTTGTTTGTGATTCGAGTCATAACACAGAGCTGGTGTTGTGCCCACCGGAGGAGAGAATAAAAGACATCTCGACCATCTGAGACAGGTTGTAGTTGTTGAGTAAATATAGTCTCAGTGTGTCTCGTGTCCTCGTGGGCTCAGTCACAATAGAACTGTTACTGTTGCTTCACTGGCATGTTCAGTGGTTTTGCTCCAGTGTTTCCAGTTTCATGAACGTTTTCTGATACGATAAAGAATCCAGATATTTTTAGGTCAGACTGAAAACATGGAGAGTTACTGTATCATCCTCATCATCAACATTCAGCTGCACCTTACAGTCAGACGATGGACGGTTTGCTGATTAGTGGCAACAGCAGCCTCTGCTGCCATGAGTTCCAGCTACAGGACCCAGTGGGACTTCATTCTGTTGATGTCGGGGCCTTTTAGAACCGAACCCTCATGAACTGTTGAAGAACAAGTCTGCTGGATGAATCAGTGATGTTTATAGCGATCAAAATGGCATCGGGGTGATGAAGTGAGTCAGTTATTCATCAGCCTACTGGTGAATTAAAATCAGTTAGTGGAAACTGTGGATATTATAACTGGTAGACAAAATAATCTCATCTGTGTTTCTTCTTACCTCAGAGGAGAAAACACTGCCAACCTCTGAATACTCTGTTCATGTCTCTACCGTGTCTCCTGCTGCCGGCTGTTTGTTGTAGTTTATAGTTTAATGGTGGTTGGATAACAGGTGATTCTCCACCCACAGTCTTTCTTTATGCCTCCTTGTTGTGGACCACATACATGATGGTGGTGCAACAACTGGAAACCGCTGCAGCCAGGCTGGAGGTACCGAAAAGGGACATTAGGATGATGCATTAGTTTTATTCTTTATAAATAAATAAAAAAGTTATTTATGTGCACAGTTGCATAGTTTTACATCAAACTGATGCTACTTAATGTTCACGATAAATGAACGTTGAATCCTGTTGGCGGCTCGAATGTTGCGTGTTACGTCATTATAGTGACCCTGTTTAATCTGTTCTCTGGCTTTGAGCAGCATTAGCGTGTTAGCTCCTTCAGAGCAGCTGACTTAGTGCCTAAAAGCAATTTGGGCTGAATATGATAGCTTGAATTAAAAACAAAAAAGTATGAGAGGAGATAAACAAGAATGATGGGAGCAACGTAAGAGAGAAACTTACAATGACCACGTCTAAACATGTCAGGTAACCGAAGGGAAAAGGGATGTTTGTTGTAAGTGTTCCCTGTAAGTGTCAAGTGTTCGGTCGGGAAAGTATCAAGCTGCAGCTCGGACTGTGGAACCTTCCTGTCCCGGTGACTCAGCCCAGTGAGACTCGTCTTTAATTCACCGTCAGCGTTGCATGAAGACTAAGAATCCTGTTGACGTCCGTAATGCTACTGAACACAGAAAGTTATTAAACACAATAAACTAGAGACGCTCTGAGAGAGCGCAGACGTCTGCCAAGGCCAACAGCCCGACTCGGAGCATCACATCCATGTGGATGCAGGAGTATCAGAAATATGGCCCCAATAATATACAGGAGACATTACAACACTACATGTGCCGGTACGAGTCACCGGAGACGGAGCTGTTGGGTATAATGTGGTGTGTCAACTCCATCTTTATGCCTCAGAATGCCGTCGAGGTTTTAAGAGGTTTTCTTTCACCTTTATTTGACAGCAGAACGTGCAGTGAGTGGGAACATGAGCATTGAGGGACGTGTTAAAAGAAGCATGTTTTCTTTTGACCGCAGACACTTAGCTTAGACACACAGGCCGGAGAAGTGTAAACACTCTGGTCTGTGATTTATTATGAGACCTGTTGGATTTATTAGTGTTTGATTGAAACCAAAACTCCCCCCGCTGATCCTTTGTGGCTCTTGCTTTCTCTCCGTCTAAAGTTTTATCCTCAGTTTTCTTTGCTTTCTTTTTTCTTTTCTTTTTTTGAACAGAAAGGGTGAAACCGCTGCTGCAATGATTAGTTTCATCTCCTCTGGTCTGCTGTGTGCCATCCTTCTTCTTCCCTCTCTAGTTCTACCTACTTCATTGTGTTTATCTCAAATAATGATCATTTATTGGCCACAAAGTAACAGCAGGATGATGATGCACGGGAACGAGATCAAAGTGAT
The DNA here is from genome assembly GCA_901007825.1 of Macroramphosus scolopax. Classification (NCBI taxonomy): domain Eukaryota; kingdom Metazoa; phylum Chordata; class Actinopteri; order Syngnathiformes; family Centriscidae; genus Macroramphosus; species Macroramphosus scolopax. Next base: position 8,180 of record CAAKHC010017780.1, on the reverse strand, counting down.
TTGACCTGGTCTTTAATTTACAGTCAGATTTATGTTATCTAATTATAAAAGGCTGAAGCAGATGGAGATTAAACACTGACACAACGGAATGATAATAAACTTGTAAGGTAAATGGGAAACCTCAGCACAGACAGCAACTCCATCATTTTAATTACGTTTTCTTTCCAATTAATGTCATTACAATTGAACGCACCATGTCGTGTTGGCTGGCGCAGAGCCATCGCGGTCAGTTAGGATGGTGTAACCACCACCTCCTCCACCTCAGACGACACAACAAGGCTTTAACAGTCGGCTGCTCCGGCAGCGTCAAGCAGCTCACCAGGACTTTGTCTCACCATAATTCTCCATATTTGTTATGTCCTTTTCCAAGTGGATTCACATAGATTAGAAACTGAAGTAAAACTTGCTTCCATTCATCCTGTTGACATTCACAATATCCAAATGAGGTTTTGGGGGGGGGTTGGTGGGCCACGCCCCCTGAGGAGACTGGAGGTTTCATACCATTGGTGGGGGTTGGAATGCGTCATCATTTGTATCTTCTGTAATCTCATGCTTAATGTCCCGTTTTTTCACGAGGAAATAGGTCACGACGTGGAAGCTCGACAGTCTCGTAATGCTGTTGACTTCACAACACCACCGTGTTTTGTGTTCCCTGGAGTTTCCCAGCGGATTCTCCGCGAGTCTGCTTGATCGATGAACGACAATCATTTTAACACAGCTGCTTTGTCGTCCATGTTTTGTAGTTTAAAAACTACCTAGAATTCATGTCAAGTCCTTTGTCGGATAGACAGCAACAAGGCAGCTCTGTGCATTGACTAATCTATGTTCTCTGAAGTCTGAGCATCAATTAGATCTACGCTGTAGTCAGTCTGTCTTTGTGCAACCGGCCCCAGTCGGCTACTTAACTCCTGCAGAGATATACTTCTAAAAACACTCATAAGTAAAATAATCCCAACTTCATTTCAGCTGAAACATTAGGATTGAACTTTGCATTAGATCTCCTGCCAGGCTTCTGCCGGGCCCCAGAGGGCTCGCACTATCACAGTTTCCCATCGTCCCACGAGCACACTCAGACTCTGATATTGTGCACATTTCTTCCCGATATTGCCCCGAACAATACGAGCCGGATGTGTGATGAGTTTGGTTGTGAGCACTTTGTTTGGTTTCTTCATCCCGTGTGTTAGGATGAGAGAACTCTTTGGTCCAGTGGTTCAGTGTCTTCATCTTCGCGGCGGTACAATAGAGCTCCAGTGTCGCTGCGGCTGCCAGATGTCTCCGGTCAATATTTAGCTGCTGTTCTTGTTTATAGCTTCGGGTGAATCACATACTTGACATTTCTCAGTCTGCTCAAAAAAGAGTCAAATACTGGACCGCTGTCTGGTGCAGAAGAAATAACAGCTCTATTTAAATTGAGCATGTGAATGTACAGAGCTAATATTAAATGGGGGAGAAGGTCAAGGACTTGTTTGTTCACAGTTTATATTCAACATAACGACAAATATCTCACAGAGGAATGTTTAGTGTCTGTTGACCCAAACGCTGAATTAAGTGTTTTTAAGTGCCCAGACGATTCCAAACAAAGGCCGTATTTAAAGGGTAATTCAGATATTTGTTATAACTGATCTTAATAATTAATACAGAGAGAAATTATTAGAATTGGTCCATTAATGAGCTGCAATGTCAAGTAGTCCCACATGACGGTTCTCTGGGTCAAAGTACATGAAATACATGGGCTTGTTTTTGCTCCTGACAGGCTCAGATTGTTATTATAAGTGTCGTACAACATTATGGAAAGATTCCTTGCAGAGTTGGACGTGTCTGAAGTGTTACAGAGGTCTCACTCTGCAGCCTCCCAGGAGGTGAGGTGCTGCAGGACGTCAGCAGTGAGTGAGAGGGAGAGAAAACTGTCTGGGGAGAGTTAGTGCAGCGCTGGAGCACAAATAAATCATATCTTGGTGTTCTCCAAAAAGATTTAAAAAAGGAGCTATTGGTTTGTTTTTGTTTATTTCCAAACTGTCTGGTGGGAGCAGAGACGGAGGTTGTGAAGTGGATCAGATGGATCGACTGGAGGAGAGGAGAATTACAGACATGTCTTTAAAATGATCCATTTCCTGCAACATCTTCTTCTAACTGGTCTTCGTCTGTTGGCTGATGGTTTGATCTAGCTGAGTGGAGGTGTGCTCATCACCGAGCGTCTTCTCAAACATTCGTCTTCTGTGGTGGGAAAATAGCTCAGTTGCATTAAGTCGTCACGCTGGGATACAGTCTTAAAAATTAGAGCATGTGCTGAAACATTAGAAGCTCACGAGCAGCATCCACAATGACACAAAAACACCTAAACATTGAGCTTTTCTATGTTTGACCTACAGAAACTTTAGACAGTATCAAGTCATCGAAAATACGTACGTACGAAAATAAAGCTGAAATGTCCCGGACACAGATGATGACATGGTGACATCATGGTGACGTGATTTGGAACCAGAACACATAAAGTAAATTGATTTCCTGCAAAACTACCCAATTTTTATGTTTTGAAAAATAGTATCACAGTTTTGGAAAGCGGAAGTCGGTCAATGCCTCAACCACTAACACCAGCTGTCAATCATTATGCCACGCCCCTTTTTTGATATAGAACATCTTACAGAGGACTTTTTTTAACATGGACTTTAATTTTTCAGTTTGGACCAAGACTAATCCATCAACATGGAGGGGGCGGGACTTATGACCTATTCTGCAACCAGCCACCAGGGGGCGATCAAGGCTTCACTCTTGTTGACTTGTTGATATACGTTCTGACACCAGGAGATATTAGTGGCATGCAACCATTAATAAGAGAGTGTGGATGCATCCTAAGACACAACAGCAGAATATGCTGCTGTCGGATCTGATATCATTCATCAGCAACAATGTTCCTCTTGCCCTGCTTTAAAAAATATTTTTGGCTGCACAAAGCTGATGTTTGCTTCACCTTCAATCAAAAGCCTGATTGTCAGTCTTATAATTCCTCCACTGGTGAATCAAACGGCTCCATGAGGTCGACTGACAGAACATAGTTGGTCATGCATGTGTTTTGCCTGCGGTGCAGTAATCACTTCGCAGTTCTGGTGTCTTTAAAGCTCAGTCCAACATTTCTGCTACAGCCAGAGAAAACTCTGTTGTAGGCTGCAAGTCCATCACTGA
>CAAKHC010017778.1:11744-22052 GCA_901007825.1 Macroramphosus scolopax | reverse complement strand
CACACACACACACACACACACACACACACACACACACACACACACACACACACACACACACACACACAGCGAGCGATCGGTTTACTACAGAACAACTAATTTCATGTCATTACTTCCTCTTTTTATAGCATCAAATAACGAGTTCAAACTAATCAGAAACACTTAAACAACATCAGCAAGAAGAACAAGCTCAAATGACAGAAACCATCTTTGAGGTATCTTTATCTGATGCGTACTTTGAACTAACATGGTGGGGCGGGGCTTATGAGCTGCACTGAAACCAGCAACAGGGGCGGGGCTTATGAGCTCCACTGAAACCAGTCAACAGGGGGCGGGGCTTATGAGCTGCACTGAAACCCGCCAACAAGTGGAGTCCAGATCTGTTCATGATGTACTAGTACAGAGGTCTATGGTGTGTACAATAAAGTATATATACTGCACATGCACATTTAGTAGTATACACATTGTGAGCACCAGAGATCATCGTCCAATGATCAGAACTGCACGTTTTACACATTTTCTTGCACTAATTATGTTGCAGGTCAACACTCGGTTGCCAGAAGTACGATTACTTGGTGTCTTTGTACAATTACTTTATTGGCATGGAAACAGAACAGCTGGTTCAGCAACCTTAGCTACTCATAGCAGGTTCTAACAGGTTGTAGCAGGTTCTTACAGGTTCTAACCGATTATTAAATGTTGTAGCAGGTTCTAACAGATTCTTAAAGGTTTTAGCAGGTTCTAACAGGTTGTAGGAGGGTTATAACTGGTTCTAGCAGGTCCTAGCAGGTTCTAACAGGTTCTAACAGAGTCTTAAAGGTTGTAGCGGGTTCTTACAGGCTGTAGCACGTTCTTACAGATTCTTAAAGGTTGTAGCAGGTTCTTACAGATTATTAAAGGTTGTAGCAGGTTCTAACAGGTTCTTTTATGGTTCTAAAAATGAGTAAAGTAAAAGTAATAAAAAATAATAAAGTGAAATCCTCTTCAACCACTACAACCTTTGAAATGATTCACCAATAAAATGCCACAGCAACGACAGCAGCTTGTTTATGTCCCCGGACGAGTCACAACACCAGCATGAATGACATCATCAGCCCCAGCCAATCAGTTGCACTCGTTTCCTTTGATGAGGGAGAAGGTTCCAGTGGCCACACCCAGCAGACCAAGAGTCAGACCAAGAGTCAGACCCAGTCCACAAAAAACTGAAGGTCCAATACCAGGCTGCTTCACCTCCACTTCTGGAGACACAAGACTCAGTTAACACAGTTATCTCATTGATCAGCTGTAGTTGGATCAGTTATCTCATTGATCAGCTGTAGTTGGATCAATTATCTCATTGATCAGCTGTAGTTGGATCAATTATCTCATTGATCAGCTGTAGTTGGATCAGTTATCTCATCGATCAGCTGTAGTTGGATCAATTATCTCATTGATCAGCTGTAGTTGGATCAGTTATCTTATTGATCAGCTGTAGTTGGATCAATTATCGTCTTTGTTGGGGGAGGGAACATTGATGCTTCTTCCTCTGGTCACGGACTCGTTCTTGGTCCAGAAGACATCACAGATTAGGAAATTCTTCTCTCCGAGCTCCACGTTGTCTTTGTTGTAGATCATCAGGATGGAAGGAGGATCTGAAGACAAACACAGCTCTGATATCTGCTGCTGTTGTTCTACTTCACTGGGACATTGAAGGATTATCTCATCTTATCTTATCTTATCTCAAACCCCCTGTTAACACCGGCTGCAGAGTGTCCCTGCATGTTACTGCTTGGGTCGTTCCCAGTCCAACAATCCTGAGCTGGTGAACCGGAGGAACCAGCTGGTCCAGTTGGTTCTAACTCTGTTTGTTTGTGTGAGATTGTGTTTGACGGCTGCCAGCTTCCTCTTATCAATCTACATGTTCTCTCTTCACACGCCTCAGCTTGTCCGTAGCCTCCTGGGATGGTCTTATGATCGATGAGGTCTGGTTGAGGTCAGTCAGGTCTTTGGAAATCAATAAATAGAAAAACTGAACATACCTGTCTGAGTGCACGAGGGTCGTTTGCAGGGGAAGGACGCCACCTGCTGGATCAAATTTAAACCTTTTACCATCACAAAACGAAACTCAGATCAAATGTTTGTTTATGATTGTAAAAAAAATTCTACTTTCATAAATCTACTTTTAAAATTAAGAGAATAACAACGAGTTCTCTGGTTTTGACACGCTTTGGAAAAAAATATAAAATCAACGGTTGAGATGTTCGAGACCAATGAAATAAAATAAAAAACAGGAAATGTTTTTACTGAGTACTTCCTGAAATAGAGAGAGAGAGAGAGAGAGAGAGAGAGAGAGAGAGAGAGAGAGAGAGAGAGAGAGAGAGAGAGAGACGTCCCTTCTCTCACATGTAACGTCCTTATGTAACGTTACATTATATATATATATATATATATATATATATATATATATATATATATATATATATAAAAAACGTCCTTTTTGGTGCATGGAGTTTGATGACCCTTGGCTCGACCTTTGGGGGGGAAGACATCCCGACCGTCAGCAGTCGAGTGTCGTGCTGCCAGCAGCCTGCTGACCTTCCAACAGAAGGATAATAATCAAATTGATTTTCTGTGCAGCTCCTCAGGGACCTCCGGACCTCCTGAATGAACATGTTTATCCATGACGCTTGCCCAGTGAGCGTCACGCTAACGTCCGCTGACTGACGGCTCAACAAGGTCGCCGTCAGCAGATTTCGGAGCTTCATGATGACACATTAAGTACCACGGAGAGTATTTCCATTCGCCCTGGACTATGATGGTATACAGTCGTGTGAACTGATCTGGACTTTTAATCGCATTGTTTAACGCTCATTAGCAGACCAAGCAGCCACACATGCGAGTCATTATTGAGTCGGAGAGAAGGTGACACCGGCATGCTAATTAGTCGGGGCAAAGTGCTCTTTAAACTATCATTGATGTTTCAGTAATCGTTGCCGCGCTTTGATTTGGAGGCTGCAGAGGATGTTTCTTCTTCTCTTCCGTTGAGCATGAAGAAATCATGCCGAGTGATGATCGAAGTGCTAATGTTATGCAAACCGAGCCAACGTCTTCCCTTAATTACTGCAATTTCAGCAGCGAGCGGACTTCTATTCACCGTGCTATCAGTTTTTGCTGGTTGTAACGCCATCACGTCGTGAACAGACAGGGAGAATTAGAAGACAAGTCTGACGCTCATGTTCTCCCCTTCGGGGTGCGGATCCCCGGTGTATCATGCAAATACCAGACATAAAGAGAGGCTGTCAGTGAGGAATCACAGGGCCTGCAGGGCCTTCTACATATCAATAGTGAGAGCTGAGCTGCAGCTCTCACATGTTTGGGCTCCGTCTCAGGGGGACTCATTCAGAGGCTGGATGCTGGTGCCCTCAGCAGGCCTTGCACAAAGCCTCAGGTTTCATGTGGGATGCTGAGGCTTATAATCCAATATATTTCTCTGTCCTCGCTGGCATTTGACAAAAGCTGAGACGGTATACGACTGATGAAATGAACCAATATGGAGTCCAATGATTTGTATGGTACAAGCAGGATTATAGAGGAGTGTACCTGAAGGAACCTGCCGTTTGGTCTTTTACTGGTTGATGTTTCTCTGCTTGTGTTATTGTCTCCTGGTGACTGTAGTATTTCTGCACACTTATGTATTAGTTCAATACACAGGTAGAAGAAATGTACTTCACTTATATCGCACCTGAGGAGACACAGGTGAGAGAACGGGTGGGCAGGCAGGGAGCTGATTGGCTGACGAGACACAGGTGAGAGAACGGGAGGGCAGGCAGGGAGCTGATTGGCTGATGAGACACAGGTGAGAGAACGGGAGGGCAGGCAGGGAGCTGATTGGCTGACGAGACACAGGTGAGCGAACGGGAGGGCAGGCAGGGAGCTGATTGGCTGACGAGACACAGGTGTGAACAAGGCAGGTGAGATCACTGTTCTTTTCCAGGTTTCACTCAGAACTCAAGCCTACTAACTAACAGATCACATCTCAGTAGAGGGTACCTTCACCTGAGTATGTCCCTGGATTCTACATACATACTGTGCATACTGTATATATACATACATTAATGAACCAACAATCAGTGAAGCTTCAACAATTTAAGAATCCACCTCTGCATGAATTAAAGTTGAGTGCACATGCATAAGGAATACATGAGGTAATCACCGTATGCATGATGTGCGCGGACTTTTGCATCATGCAATTGTTAATGTGCTCACCACTAACCCCAGTGGTGGTCTGTTAGCTGGAGACAACAGGTGGTCACGGAACGAGACACATAAGTTGAAACGTCAAGACTGGGCCGAGAAACATCTGAAGACAGTTTTTTCAAAGGTTTGTGGACTGATGAGATGAGAGTGACTCTTCACGGACCAGCTGGCCGGATCAGTAACAGGCACAGAGCTCCACCTCCACTCAGACAGCAGCAGTGAAGGTGGGGTGCTGATATGGGCTGGTATTACTAAAGATGAGCTAGTTGGACCTTTTCGGGTTGAAGATGGGACTCAGGATGAACTCCCAAACCTACTGCCAGTTTTTAGAAGCCCGTTTCTTCAAGTAGTGGTACAGGAACAAGTTCTATGTACTCTGCTGGCCAGTAAAGACCTTAAAGACTCAGTTTCCCACAATCCTTCTTGTAACCTGATATCACCTGGACTACTATGATGAATATGAAGATCCAAACACTTTTGTTGGTGTCATGATCACTGCCTGGACTAATTTTCGGTCTTCAAACTCGTATTTCCTGTTTTATTTTGAAAGTGTGTTTCATGTCTTGATGTTTGGTGTCAACTTCCTGTGCCTGTTTGGTTTCCCCGCCTGCCCTCGTGCTGGCTCACCTGTGTCTTGTTCGCTGATTTCTTTATAACTTCTTTTAATTCAATATTCTTGCCTCTGCATTTGCTTCCGGCTGCATCAACACACAATCGTGGAATTTGGAATTTGGAGGTCTGAATCTTGAAACTTGAGTTTCAGAAAGACGCTTCAGTGAGACAGTCAACAGACCTTAGGCTGATCGGCGTGTGGACGAGATGCTGCTAATTCTCACTAATATAATTTATATTTCTAAGTTCCACGGCAGCAGTGAGATGTTGATCTCCTCTCTGAACTAGCTGATGTGTCCACGCAGAGCTTCTCCGCTTGCTCCCGTCAAGTTTAATATTAAATCCAATGTTAAACTCATGTATTGTTAATTAGACCTTTCGGCCTGATTGAGATGAGCTCTCTCCTCTTGCAGCCTGTGAACGGCTCTGAAAGGTTCTGCTGGAACACTGAACAAAGAATCTGTCAGAGAGACCTTGAACATGAGTGGATATTAAAGGACAAGTGGGCCTTCAAAGTCTTTTCTCTGTTACGTAACCTCTTGACATGGGAGCTCTTCCAACCAACAGAGCAGCCCGATGCTGTTGAGGAACCCTGAGGAGACACTCCGATTGTCGGAAGGCTGAGTGAGACGGGAGATGAACGCGAGCAGTGAACACGACGAATGCTGCTGCAGCTCGTCAGTCGCGGCCCTCTGCTGCTGCAGATAACCAGAGTGAAGGCTGTGACTCACTCTTATTAGACGTGTCTTTGATGATGCCGGCTGTCTAATTCCTCACGAGACACAATGGCAGCTCCGGGTTAAGAGCTGAAGAACGGAAGATGAGGACAGAATCTTCCTCTAAGAACTCGGGATATTGCAGCCAGCCGTCAGCGTCACTCTCGTTAACACTCGTTCTCTCCTCGTCTCTCGCTGTGTGTCCTTATCACAAACTCTCGTTCTTCTACGGAACACATGAACATTTCTACGACTTTGAAGCTGAACCGCTGGGCAGAGAAGACAAACCAGATGTGTCAGTGCATCATAGAAACACGGCGTGCAGCCTGAATGATGAGGTAAACACCTGATGAGTCTGTGCTTGTGTTCCGTGTTAGCGGACGCATGCACGGCGGTTATTTGGCGTCTTGGTGCTTGTTAGAAGAAGCTGTGCTTCGCACGCTGTCCGCCTGTCCTCACCCGCCCACAGGAGGTGGACATAAGAAGACGCCGCTCCTTTTAATGTGTAATATGATCTTTACAAATGGCTCCCTGCGTCTCCGCTTTGCCTCTGTTCTGCGCCTCATGTTAGCGCCGAGCTAACTGCTGTCGTAGCCTTTGAAACAGGAAGCTACGGCTTGTTTTTAATGAATCACTGTCAGCTGACCAAACACTTCAACATAACCCGGTCGGTCGCTCCCATCGATCACCGGTCATGTTTGACATCAAACCTGCAGCGGCTCGTTTCCAGACCCGCGGTCGTACTTGCTGCAGGAGACGGAGGTCATTCCACGTGAAGCGCTCAAACAATCCCACGCTGCTGAAACCAGGACTCGGTGTCAAGTTTAAGCGAGGCAGTTTAAAGTTCAATGTCGATGCAGCGCATTACAAACCTCCTTGTTTGCAGAGACAGCAACTGCTGCTCTGTCACTCATGAGTTTAGCGTTGGAGAGACGTACCTGACACATAAACCTGGGTCGCCTCCTCTCTGCAGGGTTATGGTTACCGCCCAACCTCCGTCCAACGTTGTTCTAACTTATCATGTGGTGAGTTCAGATCTCATCTTCTCATTCGGGATGAATGAAGTTCACTTCCGTCTGTATCAGCGTGTCCATGATCTCAACTACATGTCAGATTAAATGACCTGCAGCGTCGCTCAGTGGCAGCAAGGCGTCTCCAGATCTAACAGACAAGATGACTTGTAGCTTCATCGATTTCAAATTGTTTCCCTTCGTGAGTTAAAGGAATCTTTTAAGATGAATCTCAGCTGTCAGCCTGCAGCTGCTATCAAAGAATAAACTTATGATGCAATGTATATTCTTAATGTTGTCGTCACTGTATCTATCGAACATGGCTCCTAGGAAACCATCTATGCTGTAATCAGATTAAATCTGATGAAGTCAGGTTTATTTATTATTTATTATTTATTTATACATGTGAACAGCGTTAATACGTGTTGATTGTAAATCTGTTTAAATCACCTTTCATATAAACATTCGCAGGTCAGCAACATTTATTAGTTCACCAGATATGAATCACTACTACTGATTTATGAATGGCCATCAATTAATTAAGCTGTAGAGCTGCGGGGTTGCAGAGCTGCTGCGGGGCTGCAGAGCTGCAGAGCTGCTGCGGGGTTGCAGAGCTGCAGAGCTGCAGAACCTGTTCACTCCTGCAGAACATTTGTCTCCATCATCCATCAGAAGTGAAGCTGCAGAAACATTTCACAGATTTATTATCAACCCGGGGAAGGAAACTATTACACAAGAAATACTTTGGATGAAATATTTGTGTGAAGACAACGAAATGAATCAAATCATTTATGATTACAGACTTATCTCAGACTCTCTCTCTCTCTCTCTCTCTCTCTCTCTCTCTCTCTCTCTCTCTCTCTCTCTCTCTCTCTCTCTCTGTGTATTCGCTCACAATCTTCCCTAACTAAGCCGCCTCTGTAATCTTACCTGGATCAGTGGTTGTGGTGGCCGGTCAGTGTTAAGCTGAGCTGATGCAGCAGACGTCCATCATGTCAGCAACACTCTTCCTCTAAATGTTCTAGTCCTGCAGCGTCCCAGAGAAGAAGTGTTGCTTCCCCGCTGATTTAAAAGGCCCATTATTTACCCGGAGGAGCGTTCAGTAAGCGCCGGTCCCTTACGACGCCCTCTGTCTTCTGAGCTTTGATTGATTGCGGAGAGGAGACCACGCAGCTTGTTGTAAATATGATTCATCCGAGGTGAACGCGGCACAGAAACCTTGTTTTGTGTGCTGAATTATTCCTGAAGGGATGAGCACTGTAATCATAGCGCTTGTGCCACTTGTTCTACTGGGCGACGCAAGAGTACTTTGCGCATTCCAATTCCATAATACATTAATATAGTCCTCCACTTCTCCCACGGCGATGATGAAATGATACATTTTTATGAGAAGATCACAGGAGAAGCAGAGCACAGAACACAGAGCTTTAGCCTGCAATGAGTTCTCACACCACTCTAGATTAAAAGTTAATGGGGAGAGCTGAAGATGAGATGTGACCAGGCTGTGGTTGGTTTGCTGGGAATCTTCCCGCCGTGGAGATTATTCTGACTCCACTCTTTGAATCTGTGATTCACAGATTATGACGTCTCCCTCCGGTACTTCTTTGATCATCCGGCTGCAGAATCAGACCCTGACAGAGCTAATCTCAGATGTTTTCCTACAACTGTCCGCATGCGGCTCCACTACACGGCTAGCATCACGTTGTGTCTTGTTGCCATGGTAGCACACAAGTTTACCACAAGTTTACATTTGACAGAAGTGGAATTAGTCCACAGAAGCACAACAATCACTGGATGACTCTGAGAATCCAAACTGATTGCTGCGCTTGTTGTCACATCAGGTTTGGTCCCGGTTACCCAGAATCCACCGCAGCACCTCATCTCCTCCATCACTTCCTGTAACGACCGTGTTGGCTAAAGAAGAGACTCCTGAGGGGGAACAGGAGGAGAATCGTGACCCATAGGCGAGCGAGACATGTCACGGATGTTGCCTTCAAATTCCAGGTCGCCGTGGTGACGAGGAGGTCGAATGACGCAGGTGTCGCTTGTCAACACCTCCAGCTGCTCCGCTGTCCTCCTGGACCTCCACCCTTCAAACAGATTCTATATTACATGTATCACATCTGGTTCATTGTGTATATTCTGTGTTGTTGTTGGCCTGGGAGAGGGATCCTCCTCCGAGAGGTCAAAGGTCAGAGGTTGTCATCCTCAGATGTTCCTGAGGTGCAGCAGACGTTAATGTGGGGAGCATCAGAGCAGCCATGTGAGATGAAACTGCAGAGCAGGAGGCGGTTGTCGGTTTCCACTTCTTACTGTACCCATGTCAACCCTGGTACGATGTTTCCTTGACCCTTTTGTGCCTGAACCTACAAGACTGTGAGCAGCGTGTCATATCAGGAGTCCGGAAACAAACCCAACGTGTTGTGTCAGTGTGAGGACGAGTCGAAACTACATTAACAGCTAATCATCAGCGTGTTTCTATTTTCTCCACAACTGGTGTGAAGTTGGTAACAGAAGGACTGATTGTTGTGAACAGAGTGACGGACAGACAGAGTGGGCGATGTAGAATGAACCTTTTCTTCATTGCTATAGTGATGTGAGAATATAAAGTGCATGAACATCACAGCTTTAAATCAGGGCATCAACAAAAAGGGACACAAGTCACGATGTCGGGAAAAGAAATGAAACAAAGGCACTGATATATTTTTCCTTTTAACTGTTGGATGGTGGAACAACAGCTCCGTCAAGCCGAGGCTTCAAAGCTGCCTCAGTAAACACGGCGAGCTTTGTGCATACTGTATGTCTCTAAATGGATCTCTGCATCCAAACTTGAGGCTGCAGGAAACTGGGTCACCTCGGGTCACGTTTGTGTAGAGCCAGAACAGAATCACATTCCCGCTGCTGCTGTTGCTGCTGCTGCTGTTCCTGCTGCTGCTGCTACTGCTGCTGCTGTTCCTGCTGCTGCTGCTACTGCTGCTACTGCTACTGCTGCTGCTGCTGTTCCTGCTGCTGTTCCTGCTGCTACTGCTGCTGCTGCTGTTCCTGCTGCTGTTCCTGCTGCTACAGCTGCTGCTGCTGTTCCTGCTGCTGCTGCTCCTGCTGCTGCTGCTGCTGCTGCTGTTCCTGCTGCTGCTGCTGCTGCTGCTGCTGCTGCTGCTGCTGCTGCTGCTGCTGCTGTTGCTGCTGCTGCTGCTGCTGCTCCTGCTGCTGTTCCTGCTACTGCTGCTGTTCCTGCTGCTGCTGTTCCTGCTACTGCTAGTGTTGCTGCTGCTGCTGCTGCTGCTGTTCCTGCTACTGCTAGTGCTGCTGCTGCTGCTGTTCCTGCTACTGCTAGTGTTGCTGCTGCTACTGCTGCTGTTCCTGCTGTTCCTGCTGCTGCTGCTGCTCCTGCTACTGCTAGTGTTGCTGCTGCTACTGCTGCTGTTCCTGCTGCTGTTCCTGCTGCTGCTGCTGCTGTTCCTGCTACTGCTAGTGTTGCTGCTGCTGTTCCTGCTGCTGCTAGTGTTGCTGCTGCTGCTGCTGTTCCTGCTGCTGCTAGTGTTGCTGCTGCTGCTGCTGCTGTTCCTGCTGCTGTTCCTGCTACTGCTGCTGTTCCTGCTGCTGCTGTTCCTGCTGCTGCTGCTGCTGCTGCTGCTGCTGCTGCTGCTGCTGCTGCTGCTGCTGCTGCTGCTGCTGCTGCTGCTGTTGCTGCTGTTGCTGTTGCATATGAGAGAAAAGTCTGAACTGCTCTCCAT